>JAWMRF010000048.1:14080278-14112078 GCA_035221435.1 Sphenopsis melanotis | reverse complement strand
AGATTGACTGCATGATATTTCTGAACCCCCTTTCAGCTCATATTTCAGTGTACACTGAAAATCCTGATTTTCTAATTGAATGCAATTTATACATTCTTGTTCTTTCTCTTCTGGATTCTCTAGAAGGGACCTACTTTGCAATCTATGTATTTTCCTTCCAATGCAGACGTGTCTTTCCTTTCTCATAGTTTATTTTTTTGTTCATCAGGAAGCAATTAATTCTTCAGTCCCTGAATTTATTAAATTCAATATATATAAAAATACAGAAGGAAATATGTATCTATAAATAGAGAAATCTTATCTATATAAATAAGCAATTTGCACAATCAACTCTGAATTTTCAAGATGTAAAAATTAATAGAATTGGGATCATTTCTCCAGAAAAAGACAAATTAATTTTCTAAGTATAACACAAACTGATTGATTGCTACTGTTGAGAAGACGAGCCATTCTGTAATAGGAATGTCTGATCTTGCTACAGAAGAAAGAACCAGAGGTAAAAAATGTTTGTGACCTTATTTATTTGCTGTGACAAAGACAATTCGGCGTCCTTAAAAATAATGTATTTTCTTTCTGGTTGAATTTAACATTAAAATTACATGGCTCAAGACAAATGCACTTAGTGCATCAGTTTAATAATTGTATTGATTGGACTGTGCTACTAGACAATAAATTTGTCTTGTACTGCTGCCTCTTCGTACTTTGATAATTTTTTACTCTCTCTCTTTGCAAGCAATGTTAACTTTAAAATACCCTTAAAATACTCAACTCTCAAGCAATTGGAAACAGCAAGAATAATCAATAGCCTCAGCAACAATTAGGTCTCCAGTGCTGTAGGAAGTCTAAAAATAGTCAGTTTTGGAGGGCACACTGCTGTTGTGCTGCAGGATGCCTCAATGGAATAACTGGTTTGGTGCTGTTGGCTGCCACTAGTTTTGAACAAGGACCAATCAGCAGAAAAATGTAAGAACACTTCTTAGGTAATCAGTGGGAAAAAGCCATTGTGCTCACACTTCACCTGTACATTCAGAGCAGCACACTTTGGTAGAGCATTTCTTCATACTCATAGAATATTTGAGACAAAAAGCACAGAGCTCTACCTGATGATAAACACAGTGATCACTGTAACCATGGCAAAAACCTCTGTGTATGTGTGACATGTGCTGCCTCATTTTCTGCACATAAAGCTCTAAAATTTCTTTGGCTTAAAAGATTTAGTCACAAATTATTTTCTGTGGACCTCCTCTCTCACTACATTTAAAATAATATAGCTTTATCTTTTTTATGTATGTGGCCTTTGTTCTTCAGAATACTTGTATTTAATCCGTTTTTGTCTTCTGCTCAGAAGTGATATTCCACTATTCAATCTTCCGAATGTTTGTTTACAAAGCCAAAAAATAATTGATACTGAAATTCAAATACAGTCTAAGCAACCTGCCTTCACTGCATTAAGATTCATATAAGATAGCCCTGTTACACCACTGAGCTCTGAATGTGCACCCAAAATAAATTCAATCCATCATGACGTATTTTTTCATCTCATGATGGGCCCCTAGTGAGCTGTCTTCACAGGGCACCTGAAAGCAAAGAGCTGGAACTTGCTAAGGGCGAGCACGTCACACGTGCAATCAGACAGCAGGCAGAGTTTTGGCTCTCTTCACACTTTCTTTAAATTCACTGGCTTCTAGGGAGCAATTCTGCAATTCTTACCAACCGTGGGGAGAAGAAAATCAGACTGAAGTACAGTTTCAGACAGTGGAATATACAACATAAACAGAATAGGACATGCTGCAAATGTTTTTGGGTGAAAGCCAAAGTAGCGGAGGAGATGTGTGATGCTGAAGTGTTCAGAGCTTGTTAAAGAGCCCAGCTTTTCACTGGAAAATGCTTATTCAATGGAATTGAGGCATTCTTTTAGCTCTGACAGATCAAGTCTGCTGGAAGGAATCCTTCCAGCCACCCATTTCTGGGCCATTCTTTCCCTTGGACACCATGCGCAGTGGTTGTTCTGGATTGTTTGACTTGAGAGGCTTCACCTCCAGCCTCTTCAGGCTGACTGGACTCTACTTGCCATGTCAGAAATATTAAGAAACTCTGTTTCCATTCTTCTAATTGTTTTTCTTTTAATTCCCACACTTGGAAGATTTCTTACTGCTGAAAGTTGGGTTCTGATACAGAACAAAAAGCAATTTCACCCCTTCCCCCTCCTCGCTGCAGTTTTGAAAATGAGGGATTTCTGCAGGATGGAAATCTCAGCCTGGTGTCTGTCCTTTCACAAAACTACTGTGAATTTTGACAGAGCAGAGTCAGCGGGCAAACCCTGGAGCTGCAGCCTGAACTTGGGCTGGCAGAGAATTCCAAGGGGGTAAGGGGCACTAAGGTCTTGCCTAACGTGGGAATTGGCATTCCAAAATCAGAGCTGTGCAAGGACAAGACCCAGCTGCTCAACCTGTGGCATGAGGGCAGCCTCGGTGAGCAGCCTGAGTGACCCATTCTGGCAGATGTTCTGTTCCCAGGGCCTGAGACAGTGTTACTGACTGCATTTTCTCTTTAATTTCTAATGCTTGATGATGATTTGTATCTGACACTGGAAACCTTACAGTTGACAATGGAAAACAGAGGCCACAATGTGGAGTTACACAGAAAGTGGTGGGTTCTGAGATGGTTTAAACTGTTAGCAGCCTTCTCTAAATTAACAGCACCGGAATATTTATTCTTTTTTGTGCTTTCAGGAGTAATGCAATATTTGGACTTAAAACTTGTTTGGTAGTCTCTAAGCATTATGATTATAGACTGTTTCTGGACTGAGATGGTACAGAAATTGCCAAAAAATATTTTCTCAGATAAACACAGTCTTTCTTTCTGTCGATGAAATATACTCATCCCTATAATTTCTCATCTTTTAAGGCTTTTCTTGCTGTACTTGTAACAGGCTGGAAATCAACTAAGCCTTGAATTGCATGGGTGTTTATTTAGAGGAAAGAAACACATTTATGTAAATCAAACTATAAAAAGATCAAGAAGCTTGACAACTGTGAAGTGTTGAGAGGATCTCTAAAAATATCAAATAAGCAGCATGTTAAGAGTGCAGCTTTGCAGACACTCAACCTTTCCTTTTCAGGCTGTCAAAGAAGTCAGCTCAGCATCCAGGGAGTTAATGATAAATGAAACTGTCTCTCTGGGGAAGTAGAATAAATGCTAGCAGGGTGTGTGCTTCTGCTCAGATCTTTTGCTCTGTATAAAGAGCAAAAGAGTTTGTCAGGGGTTTCTGGAGCTCTGGAGGCTGGTTGAACACTGGGTTGTGAGCACCCACACTCCAGGAGGCTCCAATCCTAACACATCCAGAACACTTATAGCTCATCACACATGTGGAGAACATGTTTTTGAAGAAAACTGTCAGAGTAGTTTGACTCTGAATTGAACTATTCTAAATTTTTTCCACTCTTCCATTTCATAAGGAAACCAGAATTTTAAAAGTCCCATTCAATCCCCAATTTTTTTAATATAGCCATTAATTCTTAGACCTTCAAACACTGGTAGGTCTCTACAAAAATATTGTGGAGAACATTCCAGCAACTCCTGTGCTGGCTCTGTCCCTGTGCTTGGAACTCACTGCTCCTCTGAACATTCACTGGTGTCTCTGTCCAGGACCTGGGGCTTGCAGTGGGCAAAGAATGACCCCTGCAACGCTGGCACTCGCTGTAAACTTAAGGGAATGAACTTCAACAGCAAATATTTTATTCTCTTGACAAGTAAACACTTCATAGTTCCTTTCAAAGGGTAATAAAAATGGAGCAGCTTACAGAAAAGAGGAAAAGAAAAAGGACGTATTTTGTGTTTCAGAGGTTTGCTGGCAGGTCCTGAGCAGGTGTAAATCAACTCTGCTCCATTCAAGTCAGCAGACTTCTGGTGATTTATACCAGACAGGAACTTTACCTTGAATTGCAGTCTGCCAATGCAAGGAATGCATTACATGGAAGGGTTTAATTGCTCAAAAAGTAGAGCCACTTTTGACCAAATGTGAAACAGAATCATAAATTAAAGAAATATGAAAATGCAAATATACATGTATATGCGCTGGGGGAAAGATCATTCTGTGCACAGAGGCTCTGCTGGCCAAGTGCACCTGCAGTGCTTTCCATTCAGCTGCTGCACAGGGAGCCGAGGTTAATTAAAGAACTTCTTTCCTCTGTTAAAGAAAAAACATGGTAATTTCCAGGTTCATTATAGTGGGATGACAAAAATCAGTGTCTGGCTGGGATCAGTGAGAGGTTACTTTTCTAACAGAGCTCTGTCAGTGTCTGAAGGCTCTGTGGAGGGAGGGGGTGAATCACATGGCTTGGAATTGCTCTCCATGGGATTACCTGCAGAGGAAGGTGATGGGCTGGAGCAATCCTGCTGCAGGCAGTGGCTGCCTGGCGTGGGCTGCCCCGGGAAGGCAGAGGGGATGTGTGAGCCCCGAGGCACTCCCAGTAGGGGACTCAGCTCCCTCAGTAATTCAGGCTGCAGGTCGGGTTTGGGGCAGGGTGGCAGATTGTCTCAGCAGGACAGAGGAGATGGCCATGGCATTGCACATCTCCTCCTAAGACAGCACACTGTTCTACTCTGCCTTTGGGTGCCAAGGTTGGCAGGGAGGATCTCTTTACTTCATTTCAGGAATGATAACTTCAGGGGCCTGTAGAGTAAATTATTATCAGAACAGACATAATTCTTAAAGCAAAGATGTGGATATAAGGTTTGAGAGATGGACAAGCAAGCCTGCTGTGCTCTCAGTGTAGTTTTGTATGTATGATACCTGGTCCTCAAACATCCTCAGTAGATGCCAGACTTTCATCAGGCCTTGATCTTTCATTTATTGTCAACACTGAGCAGAAAATACAAGAGAAGGAAAAAACTGAAATTGTTGTTTCTCATGAATTATTATGAGGAATTAAATATCGCCATAGCAGTGGCCTTTTCATAATGAAACAATAGGGAATCCTGAATATCAGTTGGAGAGATGAAAATTTCTCCCATATTAAATGGCCAAAATACTGAATTAATTTTGATTCCAATCTCCTTGAAGACTGTAATGAAGGGGGAAAGCAGCCAGATTCCTCAGTATTTTCCAAAGCACTCAGACTCACCTGGGCTCTGTGCTTGGCACCTGTGCCAGTTTTCTCTTTTTGTTCCAGCTCTTTTGTACTTCAGTGCTCGCCTGCAAGGCCAGGCTTCTTTCTTGTAGACCAATCTTTCATTTTGCTCTCTCAGGCTGCAGTCTCCCAAGGTAATTGAAATGTATCCTAATTAAGTTTTGTTAATTTGAAGAGAAGAGGCCATTATATACCTTGGATGGGAAATACTATACAAGGGTCGATGATTATCATCGTGCTGGTTATTAAGCATTTCAGACTGTCTATCTGCTCTATTGACAACCTATTTGCAATCATCATTTTTAGATGAATATTCATCATGACTGTAGAAATATAAAATATGATACTTGGCAACATTTATGCAATTAAATAGACAATTAAATTCTGCTGGTAGTAGTGGAAATTAAAATCTTCAGACTGATTAGAAGGTTAGGCTCTATTAATTTTCACCCTCTATACATCCATCCCTGTAGCTCTCTGTACTCTTCAGGTGTTTCAAAGGTGTTTTTCTGTGCCCTTGAGTTATAGACTAATTTAAAATATTTTATCATAGTGCAAAATGGCACATCTTTAAAAATGAATGTATGTTAACAAACCTTATTTACATAAATATCCAGCTAGATGTATCAATTTCTCAAATGTAGAAATGTCATTTTTTGTGCAGTCACAAGATCTAACAGTTTTTCAGTGCGAAGAAAAGTATCCCATTTGAACAAACTAAAAAGAGTAAGGAGAGATTAGGCCTATGCTTGTTTTGTGGGTAGAAGTTTCATTTGAATAAGATCCACAATTATTTCCCAGTTTCTGAAAGTGCTAGAAGCTGGGCTCCTCTGGAGTCACCTCCTAGGTCATTGGAGCATTCCTCCTTTCCCACCTTTGCTCAGGGCTTCAGTGAGTGTTGGCTGTTTGGTCTTTTACAAAAAGCAATCAGAATCCTGCTTCAGTTCCATGGCAGTCTGCTGCTGTCATGAGAAAAACCTCAGGCTGTTTGCTCTGCTTCTTTCTCACTTTATTTCAGAGAAATGGGAGATTTGCAGTAGAATTTTTTCCCAAATGAAGTACCTTATTTGTCAAATTTTTGTTTGTGTTTTACAGACATTGTCAGGAAGGAGAAAGAAGGGCAGTGATAAAAGCTGCCTTAAAATGCTGCTGTCTGTTGTATTTCAACAGGCAGTAATGCTGCCTTCGTTTGGAGGATCCTTCAGAGTGCCTGCTCACCCTTTGCATAGCCCTGAGAGTCCATTTATTTCACACATCAATTACACACTTGACATTTTAACACTGTGTCTCTGATTTTAATGGGTTTTAGGAGCTGCATTATGATTAGAGAGAAATGCTTCATTCAGGAAAGGAGACACCAATCACTTACATAAGAATAGAAACATAAATTACAAATTGTTAAAATTAATGTAACTGGAACTCCAGAAAAAATATAAAAATACCTGTAGAATTTCCATGTCCTCAGCTGTTTCTCCTGTGCAAGTCCAGAAAGTGCTCTACTGCTCTGATATTTGAATCTTTTTTGGGGCTATAAGGAATAGGATTACATGGTTATTACATGTCACAGCCTTTAATATTAATTGAAGGACAGTTCAGTGGAATTAGAAGGGTTCTGAGGTCACTGTAAATGTTTGTTCTGAGTTAAAGAAATTCTCAAGTGTTCATTGACCCATCATTTACTTAGAAAGCCAACTACATGTGGCTAATGCCCAAAATCATCTTTTTAGCTCTTCCCTCTAAGAGAGTTGTACTGTTTTTTTTTTTCTTTCAAAAAAAAATTCAATAGCAAAGATACTTTTCTAATGTAACAAGAAATTTTTGAGTGTTATTTAAATTGCCTCAGTTACAGAATCAAATGACCTGCAAGTAATTTTACAACAATTTTGCTGGTTTATGACTAGCAGCTGCATTTCAAAAACTTGTATTAAAGGAATGTGATAACTGGACTTTCATCCTCCGCTGAATTTATTAATTAGTGTTTGAACTTCACAGAGGATTCCTACATTTGTAGAAACTGGAGAAGAGAATATTTGTCAAACAAACTGTTTCAGTTGGTTGCTATCTAAGAATAAGGAAAAGACAAATGTGTACAAAAAAGCTTAGGAGTAAAAGGAGTCAGACACTATTCTATTCCTTCTTACTTTTTCAGGTGGTGCTTTAGCTACTTTGGGAAGCTCTTGAGCTGTGAGATTTTTCAGCCCCTATGAGCACTCATATCAGGAATATTTAACTCCTGTTTAAAAAGCTAGGTTCTTCTCAGAAAAATGAGATTAAAAACAATCTACCCAGTCTGCAGACCAAGTCTGGCCAAGTATTTTCTCTTTGTCATTAATAAGAAAAACAGCATATATGCAAATTTAATTTTAAGTGAACTCAAGGTACACATGCAAGTGAGCAAAAATTCATCTTTTGGGAAGTCTGTCTCTATGGCATGAGCCTGTGTGTCTGAAATATAAGTATTAGTGTCAGTGGCTGTGGGCAGAGGGGAGTGAGTTCCTATGGAACAATTCCATTTAACCTATGTCACGTTCATCTCTTATTTAAGATACTTTGCATATTCCTCTCAAAGTGTCTGTAGAAAATAAGAACCCATTATCATTTCAATGCAGGGAAATGATGACTGGATTTCAAAGTGTGTCTTGTGCAGGGCTGGAAACCACAATGTGGTATTTGATTAAATCTACCTAATGACACCGTGGGGCGCTTGGTCTGCGTTAGGGCTTCACACCTGGCAGTCTCCTAACAGGAGTCTGAGACCTCACTGCAGATAAAGTCCTGGTGCAGAGGAAAAACACCAGGACAAAGTTCTGAGAGTCTGAGTCTCAGCTGCCCGCAGGGGCGGGGAGGTGGCAGAACAAGGCTCCAGCCCAGCCATGGTCACTGAGAGGCTGCTCAGAACCCAGCTCCCTGCCACCCTCCCAGCCCTGCCTGCAGCTGCCTGGGACCCCAGGGATCCTGGGATTAATTCGCGTTTGAACTTCCCAAGGCGTAGGGCCTGCTTGCTGATGATTCAAATGGGGCTGTTGGGCTGAGAGCTAACAGGGACTAGGAGTGCCCAGGCAGTCAATTACCTGGTCTCAGCAGAAAATGTGTTTACTGTTCCTTGCAGGTGTGGTGGCATCTCATTGCTCATAGGGTTAATTTATTGTGTTACCCAGGGTTTAGGACAGGAGACACACATGTGGCCATATATTGCTTCCTGGCCACCTCTCAGTGTCTCCAGCCAAAGGATCAGGGGGGTATATGGGATGTCACTCTTAAGACTTTCAATAGAAAAAAAAATTGTCTCAGAAGATGAGAATCTGTTTCTGATGTGAAATATCCTTTTTTTTTTTCCCTGCCGGAATTACTTCTGACTTATGAATGAAAATGAGAAGTTTTATGGTGTTGCTGTTTAATGTACTTAAATTCTGATGTGACAGACTATACTATCACTACAGGAAGTAAATTAAATCCTCATCAAAGTGTTATGCAGAGCCTCTGGGCTGGGCTATGTAGGACATAGTGCATAAATTGTATCTCTTCGCCCAAGGCACTATAAGTCATCTACACTTCTGGGTGCAATTTCCTCTGTATTTTCCCTAGCTCCAATGTGCAAATACAGAAGATGAGCAGAAAGTTACTGGTTTATGCAGCATTGGCCTCAAGACCCAAACCAGCATGTGATATACTTAAAAGTTACAAGGAATTTTACAAATAAATTTGGAGCTCATTCCGGTGGCTATCCAGTTTCCGAGTGCTTAAGGTATATCCAAACCTGATTTTCAATGCTTAGAAATGCATTGAAATGAAAGTTGTAGTTGTCTAAAATTCATTTGCAGGTATGGGATCACCCAGGGCAATAGTTTCCTGATGTCAGCCCAGATGTGGCCCCAGGTGCCTGGTAGAGGTGACACAGGGCACATCATGCACCCTCCAAACAGGGACTCGCCTCCTCCCCAGCCTCCCTCGTGCCTCAAAGCCCACGGACAGGATGGGTGCTCAGCAATTGCTGTCTGGTGTATCTCTGCAAAGGGATATTTGCATAGAATTCTAAATTATTTATACATTCTCTTCCAAGTTGCAGTGGAAGTGCATGGATTAAATTATGTCTAGGGACATACATGTGAATATTGGGGATGTCTCGGTGGCTGTAAATTCATGGGGTCACATATTGATTTTTGGACTTAATTATATAGTGTTTTATCGAGTAAATGCCACAGGCAGAAGTTAAGGGAACAAACTACTATCTTTATTAAGAGTATCTTGATGTCAGCTTGCAAAGGGAACTGTGTTGTTAAACCATTTTTTCTGGTTTTTTTCCCAAGAAAGAGTGTTGAGTTGGAATAAAATACTAAACGTCTTTAAAAAAACCTAAGGGCAACCCCTCATCTCTTCCCACAAAGTGGGAAGACATGAGGACATTAATATGTTCAGATATTCATACAGAGCAGATTTTTTCCAGAAAATCTAGGTAATTATCCTCCCTTGTGATGCACCTAACTGATGTTACATTTACAGTAATAAACACCAAGTGCACATTATATTGCACTGATATTTAGAAACTCTACCAAGGTGCTGTGCCTGAAGGTTTACAGACAGAAATAAAAATACAACAGACAAGCAGGGGAAAGAAAATAATAAAACATTCTTGGTGAAATTTACTTTCTTGCAGTTTTCAGCTCCAGGGGCCTGCTCAGTACTCCCTGTGCTGCTGCAGCAGAGATGAGTGAAGCTGTTGTGTCCATGGCTGAGTATTGAGACACAGACCCTGCCCACACTGCTGTGGTTTCTGGAACTGCTGAGGTGGAGAATCTGGAGGGGTCATCCTTTCCAGGACCACAGGATGTGTCCTCAGGGATGATTTAAAATGCAAGGTGTGATTACCTTGCTGTACTGACAGGTTTTTGCAATTGTTTATGAAGTGCCAGACTCGAGCTGCAGTTACAATTTATTAGCTGATAACTGTCCAATTATTAGAATATAGATAATGAAGGAGAGAAATGGCTCTGTTGATACCACTTCATGCAATTGCACAATTTCCTGGTGCATGCTGCTTTCCCCAAATGGCTGTACAGCTGACAAAGACAAACTTTGTTGCTTTTGTAGCAGGAATTATTCCCTTGGACAATATTTTGAAGGAACCAATACACCACAGAATTACTGAATTTTCAGCACATTGAGACTGAACAATGGCCATTGCCAAGCACTCTCCTGAGTACTACAGAGGATAAACCAAGAAGAGAACAAGAATCTGATAGTATGAAGAATATCAAGAATATTTTCAAGAATATGAAGTAGCAGTTTAATATAGTAAGCACTTAGCACTTTAGGCTTTTTTCTTTTTCTGCTGTCTTAAGACACTGAGTCATCACACATAATTATTGCTGGTCCTAATATTGCTCTGGCTGGTTTCTTAACAATGCTAGGATGGATTCCTTCAGGTTGTCCATGTATCAGAACATGTGAGCTGCTCCTGGTCCTGGTCTTCAGGCTGTTTTTCTATTGAAATGAGCACAAAAACCACCTGGGTCTTTGTGGGAAGCTGGGATAGTAAATAACTTGAATCCTTCAGTCTTTGTTGTCTCACATTCACTCACAGTTCCTTTAGATAATCTCTACCTTTTCTATCTCATGTTACTGAAAGAACTTTTTCCCTGTTATCTCTGATATTCCTTGCCAGCCATAACTCCCTTTTAACCTTTATTTTGCAGATGGTCTACCTGTCTAGTTCTATAATACCTTTCCATTTCTCCTTTATGCTGTGTTCTTTTTAGATGTAAAGTTCTTTAAAGAGTCATGCCAAGTGTTTTCCCTCTGTGGTACACCCCTTTGCCTTTCTGTTTTTAATAGAGTCTGTTTTAATATCTGCCAGTTCTTCTGCATTTCTTTTTCCCTTAGAATGTCTTCCCAAAAGATCCAACCTGCTGTCCCTGTGAATCTGCTGATTTTCAGTGTTCTCATGCAATAGAGAACTCAGACATTTCTTGATTCCCCTCCCAAATTTCTTTCACTTGCAAATTCTTACTTAGCTTCTCCTCATGAGTTAGAATCAAATCCATGCCCTCAGTAACCTCCTCTGCCATCTGGACAAATGACTATCCCTGAAATACAGCAAATGCCTTCTGGGAAGCTTGCATTTTCCAAACATTTTTCAAGCCATGGTTTGGGAATAAAATCTGTCTTTATGATTTTGTCCTTTAGATTTATTTGTTAACTATAATTTGACATGATTTTCCTCCTTATGTGCTGATAACTTGCAGTATACAAGGCCTTTTCAATGATATTCTTTAACTTTTTGGAGAAAGAAGAAATGCTTGAGGCTCAATTTACAAAGAACAAGTCACCTTTCACTCAGTGTTCTTACAATTAAGCAGACAAGACAGCCTCAAAGTAAGAGAGTCAGTATTATTGCCATCCCTGTTTCATAAAAGGGGCTTCAAACACAGTGATTGTCCAAAGGTCATTCTTTATATCTGTGGAGGACTTGAGAACTGCATTAAATTTTCTTAATTCTAGTCCAGTATCTAAGTGATGAGTATTTTTTCTTGTACTAACCTAGTTCTAGTTCACTTTTTAACAGTTGCTCAAGTTCTTTGTCACCCACTTCTGATATAATTTTGTTAATTGCCTCACTTTTAGGGGTTTTTAAACGTTATTGAAGAATAAATTGCCTTTAAGGGTTTCTTGTCTTTAAAGGTTTCTTCTGAAAGATGGATTATGGATAGAAAGGTAAAAAAGTGGGGATAAGATTTTAGGGAATCAGAAATGGTATTTTTGCTTCAGATGTTTATATAGCCAATTTACCTGTGCACAGACATTTTATAGATTCATATGTATGCATGTAGGTATGAATGGATGTGTTCAATTTTAAATACAGAACTCTTGGTTTCCTAGCCAGTTTAGATAACAGTGATAAATGTCATTTATGCAGTTACTGTGTAGTCTTAGATATGAATAATGTATTCTAAGCCATGCTTCTCACAGTTACCAAGTGCAAAAAGAGAGAACAGGACAGGCTGCAGGGCCACAGCTCTCAGGGTCAGAGTTTCCTCCCTGCAGGAAGGATGGAAGGAGAGAAATGCTCACAGATCTCTGCCTCTCACAGTTAAATCCTGCTCAGCCCTCAGCAGGCTCCTGCATTTCCCCAGAAGGACAGACCTTGCACTCCGGCCCTGGGATCAGTGTTCTGCACAGCTGCACTCCAGACCTTTTGGCTACAGGACACTGAACTGGCACCCATTTTGCCACACACTGCATGTCTGTTTTCAGATGAGGAATTAAGAAATATTAGAATTGCATGCAGCAGTGTTTTTATATATGAGGATTTATATATGTGTGCTGAACATCTGAGGTTCTCATCTATAGCTTTTGTAATTTAGATTTTGCTCTTGATTGCCTTTGGAGTATCTGCAGGGTTTTCTTGCATTTGCAGGGAATTAACATTTAAAATTGCCTGTGATGTGCTCTCTTTCCACTGCTCTAATTTCTCAATGTCATTTTGATTATTAGCATTTTTTTGATACAAGTTAAAGCACTTTTCTCCTTTCTAACCACACAGCTTTCATATTCCCCAAGCATCTATTTACTTTCCAGTATGCTTTAGTATGCCTTTTTATAGGCAGATATTTAATTTTCATTTGTTCCCTTCACTGGCAGACTAGCTTGTTTTTATAATTTGTCTCATTATTTCTCCTTTTTAATCTTTATATTTCAAGGGAAATGGGATGACACATTTTATCTGAGTTTCTCTCGTTATGAAGTTTATTTTAATTGACACAGCTCTTCAGTGAGGGACAGATGATTGGTTTCCAGCTCTTGCTCTTCTCCAAGGTGAGCTGGAGGGGATGGTGTCCCAGCTGGGGGCTGCAGCAGCCTGGCCTCCTGCAGGAGCCCCCCAGCACCAGCCCCCAGCCCAACTCTTCCATCTTCTCTCCTTCTCTCATTCCAGTTTCTGGATAAAGTTTATCCCTGGCCACCACTGCTCACGGGCACTGGGGTCCTGGCAGAACCTGCTGGGGGAAAGTGAAGCACAGAACAGCATCACAGCCCAGCCTCTGCCTCTCAGTGACACTGAGCAGCTTTTCTAAAATCAAACAAGTCTCTTGCACAATTTATTCCAGACAAGCCTGCAGAAAGCAGAGCTTATGTCAGACACTCCTGCCTTGTAGCCACCTACCCAGTCAATGCTGCCTTCTTGCCATTGTTTGCTTGTTTAGAATTACATTTACGTGAAACATGATTCAGAATTTTTTGACCAACATTCTTGGAGGAATTTGAGTGCTTTTCCTCTTTACCAAAGTAAGCACTAATGGAAGTTCACTGGTGTGGCTATTCTTGAGGCTGGCATCTCCTCTGTTAGCTGTGAGTCTTTGTGACTGCCAGCTGTGTTCTGATGAAATACTTGTGATTGCACCTTTGAGAACAATTCCTGTTTTGGGGGACTTTAAAGCAAAGACTGAAACAAATTGAATTTTTTTAGTGTTTCAAAATGCTTCTGTTAATGATGATCTGGAGATGTTAATTTTCACTCTCAGATAACAGAAATTTACAGAAGAAAATGTTCTTTGTGTTGGAGAGAGAGGCAAGGAAGGCAAAGACATGTAAAGTCTTTGTCCTGAAAAATTCAGATTTATGCCATTTATGAACATAGCTTTTACACTGAATTTTCTCTTCTACTGATTTTAATTAATCTCCCTAGTAAGGTTAAAAGAGCACAATTTTACAGCTGTGAACAGCAGCCCATTCTATGCACAAACTTGCATTTGTGTTTGAAGAATCTCTGATACATATTTGTTATTTCTTTGTTCGATGTCAGCAAAAATCAGTTTGTAAGAATGACTTTTATTTTCTCTAGCAGTTTACAGTTGCGTAATTTTTGCTGACATGCTCACACAATTGAAGACAATACCTGCTTCCATTACAAATGAGAGGGAGGAGAGCCTTAGATAAGGGTTCTTGTGTTCTAAGTTTCATTTAAAGTGAGTCCTAGAGTTGTAAAGATAGATAAAGAATTTAGATTTATGTCTAAAATCTAGATTTTTAACTCTTATACACGACTTTTAATTTTCCTCCTGTCTTCTCAATAAGGCAGTGCTCAGTGGGAGAGTGAGTTTCAGTGGCTGGGTGCTGGGGTCAAAAGAAATTCATTTTGGTTGTGTGGATGAGGAAGTGGAGAGCTGTGAGCTCTTGCTAAAGGCAGGTGAGGTTAAGGGTACTGGTTGTGTACACAATGTGCAATTGTACAATGCTTCAGGAGACATTGCAAATGTTTGATTAACAGTTCCTGCTGATTTTCCACACCTGTGGGGATTCCTGTGTCGTGTCTGTGATCACTGGTCACAGCCAAGGGAGAAAGAATCATGCATTTTGATTCATTTCAGAGAAAGTGAGAGCATGTCATGCTTCTCAGGAACATCAAGTACCTAATACAGCTATTATAATATGCCTCACATATGGCAATTACTGTCCAGGACACTCAGGTATTCTAAAGTTTAGGTTTGTTTCATTTGTGAGGTCTCTGCCTCCTTAATTGGAGCTTCTAACTCAAATCCCAGATGATATTGAAGAACTGTTTTCTCTACTAAAGTACAGAACCTGCAATTATCATTAATACTGCTGGTTTTGTCTTTCTCAGAGCAGCTGCTCTGCAGTGCTGGTGGTGCTATCCTGGATGCTGCTGTCTAACACCTTCTCTTGTAAAATCTTGGAATGGAGCTCTTGGCTAGAACCTCTCCTCATCTGGGTTTTCTTTATTCTGTCACCAGGTCATGCATTAGAAGCTGCCTCATTTCTTTTGCTTTCAGGAATGCTGGCAAGGGTTGGTGTCACAGGTCTGATTTTCATTAGTGGTTAATCTTAAAGTGAGGTTTTGTCCTCTATCTTTTGGTAGTCTGGCAGGACAAGTGCCTGTGATCAGCTTGTACAAAGAGCCATTGCAGAGATTTCACTAGGAAACACACAAAATTAGGAAGTAGTAAACCCAAAGAACTCTTACTCTATTAATATGCATGAAAGGACCTATTTCTTGAGGCATATCTTTATTTTAATAGAGTAATTTAGAGTATTTTTGAAAACATATGCAATTAGCCTTGATTTTTTTTTCACCATGACACAAGGTGCATCCCTGGCAGGGATGTTCCCTCCCGGGCTGCTCCTGGGGGTTCTCCCAGAAAGGGGAGCTGGGCGAAGCCTTCTGCTCCCAGTGAGCTGGGAAGGGATGTGCACCCACACCCAGGAGCTGCACAGACCCACAGCCCCGGCTCAGACCCAATGCAGCCACCTCAGCCCCCCAAAAAGTCCTGTACAGGTGACCCAGGTGGCTCTGAGGCTGAGCAGTGCAGATCCCACGCTGGTGGGATGTGTAAAGGGCATCCTGGTGACCATGCAGTGTCACCTTGCAGTGATGCTTCATGCAGTGACACTCACTGCTGCTCTGGCTTTCCCAGGGACTCCACAAATCGCTTCTGCAAGCAGAAATTATTGCATATGTGTGATGTAGCTCTCTTATTTCCCCCTTCCATCACTCCTCCAGCTCCTCCCAAAACAGATGTTGCCATAAACTGATATGTCACTTGATCCTGAACTTTTCTTAATGATTGTGGTGGCATTTCTAATATTTCTTAGAGGCAAGTGCAGCAGCTGCCAAATGTAATTGTTTCACTAAGGCAATGAAATACATTTCACCACAAAAACAGTACAGCTGTGATTTCATGATTGTTGCTCCCCTTGTTTCACTGCAGAGCTGAAGAATTGTTCTAGTCAGTTCTAGACACAGACACAGTTCTGGAATATCCCTGGAAATTCCCCATTCCTAATCCCAGGGTCCTACAAAAGCCATTGCTATGTGCTTTTTGTTATTCATGTTGAACAAATGTCTCACAAATCTGGACAACTCTCCTACACTAACTTGTCAGGAGATATTTTTGCTTTATTTTTTTGTCCTGTTTTAAATTCTCCTCCTTGACTGGCTCTTATTCAGACCCCTGATGCTTAACCCAGATGAATTTTGTATGAGGCATATTTGGGCTTTCTTTCTGGTCTAGCTCACTGAGGGTGAGATCTGCCATTCTGCTTTATCCCATGAGGATTTTTCTTTTTCTTTTTTAACAGATTCATAGGGAAAGGATTCAGATAAATTTCCCAGTTACTTTATATTGTATTTGGGCTTTATTTTCTTTGATTTTCTGCTGAAGAAGTGAAAAGACATTGAAGTGTCTTGCACATGCTTTCTGCTATAGACAAAGATCAAGTAAGATGTAACACAGTCCAGACTTTCTTTGACTTTGATCCCATCCTTTCTTCCCCCTTGACATTTATTTAAATGCTGAACTCCAAGCCAAAACTGAATTTCTTTCATTATTCAAAACACCAGTTGATGGAGTTTAATTTTGCTATCACAGCATAGCTTCCCAGTAATTTTCCTTATGCTTTTGAAAAATTTACATTGTTCATATCAATCACTCCGTGCTTTTAGACAATTGGTTCTGAAAATATTTTTAGTCATCTGTTTTAAAGATCAAAATAACAACTCTATCTCTGCAGAGCACTCATAGATATTCAGCCCTTCTGATTCTGCCATGACCTGCTGCACTGCTCGTGGTTCATTAGGTCATGTTTTGAGGAGCTGCAGATGTTTGGACATGGAGTTTTAATTGGACCCATTACAGTAATTTAGGCCAGCTATGTGACCTGGATCCATATCTAAATTCAGAAAAGGTTATATGTTCATCAGAGCTACAGTTACTAAAAGGTATTAAAGTTTTGTATATTTGGAATTGCTGCTTTCTCCACTGCCAGTTGTGACTACAAAGCATTGATGCTTTCCTGTTATAAAATAAATGCAGCTCTAAGCATCATTCAAGGGACCAATCACAGGGTGGTGTTCAGTAGCCATGTGTTTAATTGTAAATACTAATTAACACAAAAGCACTGCTGGAATTATGTCTGATGCTAAGCCAGCTCCTAGCAGTTGTGCAGTTTAAACTCTTGATTCCAGCCACCTTAGCAGTAGGGAAAAAAAAAAGTGGTAACTGAAATTGTTCCAATTTCTAGAAGGGACCTTTAAAGACTGAGAGACAAGACTGATTTATGTGGGAAGAAGTAATTACAATGAACAAGGATTCCAGTTTTGTTTTCTCTTACATACTTGTGAGGCATTTAATGTTTACAACCATCTATATTTTCCCAGATTTAATCAGATACTAAGATGTCTGCAGCCAGAAAAGGCCATTGCTTATTACAATGTCTCTGGGGAAAGGAGTGTCTGGTAGAGATTCTTGCTGCATCTGGCTGCTGTTGAGTCATCCAGCTGATGTTATTTGAATTTCCACTAGACTTGAACCCGGTAATGAAACAATGAAATGTTCACTCATAAAAAAGGAGAAAGAGTATGTGGAAACTTTTGTTTTATGACAGTGAGACAAATACCAGTAATCTGAAATTGTGGCAGGAAATGTAGCTTTCTTAGAAAAGAAAAAAAAAGAGACACTGAATTGGATCTTGAATCTTCTAGACTCAATATTTGAAGCATAAAGCCCTGAGAATTTATGACTGTATCATTTTGCATATTTCAAACCAGCATTGCCTTTTCCCACAAATACAGACCTTTTCCTGGTATTGAATTGGTTTTTTCTATTTCTCAGTGACTCAGATTCCTTGTTTACATCTATATCTATCTAGCTGTCTTAGGACATGAGGTTTCATTTCTGAAAGAGCAGATATGTTTTCTTGCAAATATCACAGTGGAATTTAAAAAGCGATGTCTGCCCATGTCAGCTAGGTAAAAGCAATCAGAAATACCTATCTTGCTGTTCAATGAAGTTAGCGGCCAAAAAATCCCACAAAATACTTCCTGTAAGATACATAATTGGCTTTAATGATGAATATATGGATGAGAGAAAATTTGGATAAACTCAGACATATAATTTATGCAATAAGCAGCTAATCCATAGTAAGTGCAACAGGCCCCAGGAGAGGACACTGTAAAGTATTTCCCATACCAACAAACTAGCGACGTTATTTTGCCTTTTCAATTTCTTCAATTATTCTGATTTACTTTTGACAATTCACTTAATCAAGGAAAATTGCCCCTTTTAAATTTTCTTTTTAGTGTACTATTCACTGATGAGATTAAACAGAAGCTAAGTGTATTAACTGCAGCAGTCAGTTTTCAGAATTAAGAGTATTAGTGTGTTTGTTTTTGCTCAAAGTCAGGCCAGGCTGCTGTTTCTCCTGCATTCTTTGCACTCTGAGGAAGGAAAGTGTTATGGCAACTTTTCATGAGAAAAGGCTTTGGAGTCCTTACCTCCATCTCCAGATAGCGAAAGGCAGGAATGTGGGGGTTGTGCCCCTTTCCAGGCGGGGCCTGGGCAGAGCTGCAGAACGCTGACCGCCCCCATCCCACCTCAGGGTCTTTGGAACCTCCCCCAAAAGCTGAGCTCCGTCTTCCCCTCTGGGCTCTCCTACTGCCAGGCTTGATTCAGTTCTTCCTGATTATTCAGATAACTGTTCAGATTATTCAGGCAACCCCAAAAAGCCCATGCCAGCACTTTGGACTGCTTTCATCCCTTTTTTGAGAGGTCTTAGAGGACTCCTCAGAAAAATGGGTCAAATCTCAGAAGACAATTAATGAGTCAGAGAGTGACCCAGTTCGGAGAAAAGACAAACAGTAATGAGCCCAAAGAAGCCATCCAAAAGAGAATGTTTGCCTGTATACCATTTCTTACACCAACTATTACGCAGTCCTGCATTCAGATTAAATATTGAATTGGTGATTAGCACTGTCAGCTCAATTTAAGAGATATAAAGAAGTCCATATATCCAAAATGCTTTAGTACATTGGAGGTATGAAAAATTAAAAGGAAAACAAATTATTGCCTGAAAATTAATTCCTACATTATATTAAAGAACAACCTCATCAGTAATGTCTTAAATCTTCTGTTGGTCAGGAAGCAATATTGATTAACTGGGGGTTTGTGTTTGGGATGATGCGTATGGGCAGGCAGTGAGGGAGAGGGGTTTCTGCACTAATGCCTGGGAGAAATTAAAAGTAAACCTTTTAAAAGTCACATAGGGCATAATTTCATTTGAATAATTGCTCCTGATATTGGCACTCTGGAGAAGCAACTGTTTCATCCTGTTCTCCATGATCTGAATGTGTGTGATCATACATCAGCACCTGTTTCCCAGATAACAGCTGTTTACAAAATGATCCATCTCTTCCTAGAAAAACTTTCATTTAAATGATTCATAGGAACATGTTTATTATAAGGAAATGTTTGCGTGAATTTGTACAATTCATTTTGATTCATTGATTTTCATTTGAACTCAGAATGAAAATAACTTTTGGAATGAGTCAGGGAGGAGATGTTCCATTTTCTGGCCAGCCCTGGGGTGGCCATCAATAATTCACAATCATGCTTTGGAACTTCTGGCAAATTCTTCTCACAACAGCCCTGCAGGCTTGGTTCAGGTGTCTGCAGGAACAGGGAGGGAGCAGACGTGGTGCAGTTGGGTGGTTTGCTCAGGAATGCCACGGGAAGGAGCTGCCAGCAGAGCAGCCCCACTGAGGGACTCCTGTCATGGCCTCAGCTGAGATGTGATGTTAACAGAGATGTTTTGCTGTCAGGATAAGTCCTGGTCACTCCCAGGGGTGGCTGGGCTGCAGAGTTGGGAATGCCCACACTGCTCTGGAGGGGGAGGTGTGAGCAGCCGGTGCTCCCAGGCACGGTCCCACCCCTGGGGCGCTCCCGGGGAATGTGATGGTCCCTGAGGCTCCCTCCCAACTCAGGATATGTGGGGAATCTCTCTTATTCAAACACATCCCTGAATTGTGTCTTTTCAAATGGGGCGAAATATAGAGAAAGACACAAAGCAATTTGAGAAAAAGAAACACAAATTTTCTCACAGACTAAACATGACTTGTTTCATTGTTCTGATAACATCACGGTTCTTGAAACTGAATTGTCAGAATGAGCACCGTGTGGGATTTAAAGGCATTTAGGCTCTCTATTGAGTTAGCCACCTGAATATCCTAAAAAGCTGACCTTCTCCTCAAAAAAGATCTTTATTAACCTCTAAATGCAACACCAAATTGCCTCTGTAACCTCTTCCTCTTTTACTGTTTGCTTTTGCATAATGTAACAGCAGGGCTTTGAGGCTCATGCTGTGCTCTGCTTCTGCCCTGTGGGCAGCCCATATTTGTACAGAGCTGTGCTAAAGCTTTTTCTTTCCCCGTGTGAGAAAAGATCATTTAAACAGCGGCTGTCTTTCTTGTGGGGGAAAAAGTACTTATAATTTTGAATAACTACCTACTCAGGTCTTTCTTTCCATCCACTGAAAACTACTAGAATGTATCAAGGAAAAGAGACTAGGGAGAGAAATTTAATAGTAATTTTGTCCCAAAATTGAGTTTGAAATGTAATAATGTTTACAAAAAAATCCCAGTTTATTTTAACGGAAACATTTTTAAATAAACTACTTGCAAATAAAGGGCACTTTGGTTGAGATTCATTTTAAGGAGCCTTTCTAGTCTCTCAAAACTAATGAACTGCTGCCAATAAAGACTAAAATACAGCAATAAAAAGGCATTACACGTTCCACATGCTTTCAAAAGTCTGCAGAGGCCAGTGGGGAGCTGCTCCCCTCCTTCACTGAGCAGTATTTCAGACCTGAAGAGACAGCAGGTTTGAGAAGGGGTCCCTGGTTTTTTTGGGACCACTTTAACCCTCCTTCCTCTCCCCTCCCTTCCTGCCTTGCTGGGGCCAGCAGAGCTGAACCTCAGGCAGCTTTGTCTGCACTGATGCAGGCTAGAGAGTGATGCATTAATTACTTCTGAGAGATAATTAGTCGGGCTTTAAGAAGTGTTTTCTGCCCATTTGCAAGTATCCTTTTGGTGCATTCTGGCTCCCCATCTTCACTTCGTTCATGTTCAGGTGGCAGCTCTTATCTCCAGTGCAGTTCTGACACACAGTTGTGCTAAAGTGAATTAAATCTGTGTATTTTCTAATAATGGTGGTTTCAGCTCAGCCGACTGTGTGGGCTGGTACAGAGAAAAGTAATAACTGCCGTGTATCATTTACAGTAGCTATCCCATATTTTAGAAAAGTGGGAAATAAATGTTCAAGGTTAGTGTCACGTGGTTCCCACTGTATTTTCTTACAGCACAACCAGGTGAACAGCAGGTGTATTATGCAGAACAGCCTCCACCAGAATAAAGCCATAATTGAAATGGACGTTGATGTCACTGAACAATTTATCTTCCTTAAAAAGGTTTTGCTTTACAAAAGAAGTTAATTTAGTCTGGGAATTAAATTGATGGCCATGTGGGAACATTTGTCTAATTCACTTAGAGTTGTATCATTAGCCATGATTGTTTGATCAATATTTACAAAACAGTGGAATTTACTCAGTTGACAGATGTCAGAGTTCTGCTCCTCATTACTGAAAGTAGATTCTTTGTGGGAAACCTGCAACAACTTCTACTTCCTTAGAGACTCAAAATGCTAATATGAATTTAATAATGGATTTTTGAATATATGACACAGTCTTCTCCAATCTTTCAGAAAGCAGCTAAAACCAGGAAATGCTGTTCCTAAATACATAATATTAATATGCACTACATGCAGAAGGGTTTAGTGGCCTTACAGGACTGGATGAAACCTGGAGGATGCCAAACATACTACATCTAACAGCTAAAAAAATAATTACTTGTGTTCCCAGCTTATGTGTGGGTACTAGCAGAGTGCTTCAGGGAAGAAGATGCTGCTGCAATTACATGCATACTGCTGGGATTGTCTATTTTCCCTCTTTAATTGTGTCAGATTATTAGTCTTTTATCAATTTTACTCTACCTGCGGAAGCTGCATCCCTGACAAATGCATTTTAGACTAGTATGAGAAGTTATTCAGGTCCAAAACATTCTGTTAGAGACAGGAAGGCTCCCTCTGTCCCTCTTGGTGAAAATCAGTGTTGTTCCTCTGCAGACCTCGGAACACAGTTCATTTTGGGCAGTGGTCACCAGAAATGCCTGTTTATCAAACAGCAAATAGAAGAGAGAGGCCTGTTTAAATGACATGAGCTTATTTTTCTGTGAATGTTGACTGTTCTCACTGCTTTCATATTTTTTAACTATCCTGCCTGTGGCACAGACTATCACTGAATTATCCTGGGTGTAAAATTGGATAAGTTTATGGAAATTATTCCTGATTTTCCCTGGCTACCCTGTATTTTTTGTTATCTGTTGATACTTAGAGATTCTGATGCCTCCTTTCTCTCTCTTCTCTCTCTCTTTTCCTTTCTCCCTCCCTCCCTCACCCTTTTTATTTTAATAATGGATTGTTATCTTGTAAGCTTTTCTGCCTCTTAGTCTGGTTTAAAAGAAATATTCAGTTACTTCCTAATGACAAGTAACACAGGAGTAGCTTCCTCCATATTCTTTTTCTTCCCTTGCTTGACTTGCCCTCTGCAGTTAAAATGATATACTTTCCACTTGGGCAATTTTATGATCTTCTTAAACCAACATGCACAAATACATAAAACACAAGTAACTTGGGTAGCTCTCACTGACATTTAAAAGCAGAAGCGTGACTACATTAGATAAGACATGTCTTTCTTTTCGCTCCATTTTTCATTTTATTGCATTTCTCACATTGTAAATATGTTTTTAAGAGCATATGCTAATCTATTAACCAAAGATGATGCACTGAGGTACCCAGCTGTCAGAGGAGCATTAGTGCATCCATGTCTCCTGGAAGGAGTTGCACACCTGATCTTGTCTCAGCATTTACTCACTATTTCTCCCACAAATGGGGAATGCCAGAGGTCCTGGCCTGTGAGCAGGGCTGGGTGAGGTACCTGGGCTCCCACACAGCTCTTTGGGAGTGGAAGGTGAGTGGAGCCAGGTGTCTGCCTGTCCCAGCCCTGGAGTGGAAGCCACAACTCCTCTCAGGAACCTGTTCAGGTAAGGCCAGGATGTCATGCCATGTGGGGGATTCTTTAATTATCTTGGGTAAGAAGCCAGCCCCAGCTGAAATCTAGCCTTCCATGTGTTTTAGTTAAGTAATTTCCTGAGTTGGTAGTTATGTAACAATGCACATGGCTTCTGCAGTCCTATATTGAAGTTCAATTTCTTTAAGTCACTGTAGAATGAAGAATCAGCTCTAGCCTTTCCAGGTAATGGATTTCCATATGTTTGAATTTGTGTCTTTAATTAAAACTGTCAAATTGGTGCTTTTGAGAAGTGTATTTCCTTGAATTCCTTCTGTTCTCTTTGACTTGCAAGTAGGAAAACAGACACAGACATGGTGATAGATTTGACAGCTGACCTATTACTCTCCAAGAAAATGATACCATGATGGACCTCCTCTAATAAGAATTCAGGAGGTATTAATGTCACTTTCAGTCTAATAAATGTTTGACCTTTATTATGGTCTTACAGAAATGATAGCTGCTCATACTCTTCAATTTTAAATGCATGCTGAAAAACATTTAAATTTGGAAAGCCCACTGATTCAAGGCAAGTTCAAGAAATTGCTTCTGACTTCAGGCATTGTAATCAATTTATGAATAACAGGATAAGCTGGCTCATGTTGAAGGTGGCAATCTATGGAACTAAAAAATCTGTTTCATAAAGCTACATATAAGGCTTTCCCTTCTTTAGGAAACTCTGTTTTATGATCTGCAGATTTTCATTGGTGTACTTTCATTTCAGGTTCTGGGAAGAAAGCCAGAAGTTTAATCCCATTTTATAAGCGTCTGGGGCCAAATTCTATTCCCAGAAAATTAAATGAGAGTTCTGTGATGGAGTTCAAAAGAATTGGGAATTGACCCCTATCTAATATCTTTCAGAATAATTTATTAAAACTATTTCACTTTTTTTGCTATTACATTGCCAATGCAAATTTGTGCATTGGGTTTAAGACTTGAGCAAAGGGGAAAAGCAGCTAAATAATGATTGACATTCCAGTTACTTTATGCTTAATGCATATTACTCCTAAAACCAATGCAATGCACGTTTTCATGACATTACAGAAAGGGCCATATGTGCTAAATAATAAAAAAAAAAGGTTTGAAAAATAAAATGCCCCAATCTCAGTAAGCCAACATGTAAGATTAGCTCCAAACAACCCATGAAGGATCAGGAGCTGATACTCACCTTTCTGTAGCAAATGTTCTAGACGGAATGTTTAAAGGTTGGGGCCAGCTTAATATTAAGTAGTAATTTCTGTAATACATTGTGTAAGTGATTAATCCTCCACTGTGCATTTCCACCTTGCTTTCCTGTTAAAACCCTCCTTGAGCAACTTCTAAAGCTTCATTGTTAATGTGATGTATAGCTGGTCTATCCCAGCAGCTTTGCCTGTGACACTGCTTGAAAAGCTCATTGATGTTTGTCCTCCACACCTGGCACACCTTCCAACTGAAGGAAAGTGTGTGGATTAAGTTAATACACAATCAATATTGTTAAAACGAATGGTTCCTTTAATCAACAGGCAACTCTCATTCTTTTGGATTGGGATTTTCAAAGCTATTTTGAGGAGTAAATATATTAAATTTCACCAGTGCTTTTAAGATAATGGGACACCAAACTTCCTTGTGTACACATAATAAATCCTCATTGAGTTTTGTCTTGGATTTATATTCAAGGAAGAGGGAAAAGGAGTAGTTTTTTCCAAGCTTTTCTTCATTATTTTGGAGACTTGCCAACCCTAAGTCAATTAAATTGTATTAGCTGCTTTAGCTGTCTCAGTTGTCAGTTAAAGAGAACTATAAGACTGCATGGCTTAGGAAGAAAGTAGAATTTTAATAACGGAATTTTCTAACTAATTGTTTGGAAATATTCTGTCAAGAAATACAGGGTTCAGACTTCTCTTGAAAAAAGGATAGATTGTATGACTTGATGGCATTTCCAGACTTGTTTTCTACCATGTTTTATTAATATATTTTATAATATTTCAAATTCAGAATCTCATACATTGATGGAAATGCATTCACTTTTTCAGTCAGAATCTGGGGGAAAAGCTGACACCAGAGTGAACTGACTTTTGAGAATGAAAATGTGGGATGGCAGTCTCTATCTCTGTTTTTTGCCTACAGAGGAAGATTAGTTAAATGAAAAAATCTTCTTCCAATGGCCCTGCGTCCTTCAAGTACACCAAAACCTTTCTCAGTTTTGGCAGCAATGCTTAGGATGGAAATGGACCCACTTTTGGGGCTTATGGAAGAAATTTTGGTGTCTGATTCAATTATATATTGAAGTTTTTAAGGAGGGAGTTATTACTTGTCTTAACAGCCGCAGAGAAACTGAAGAATAAAGGGTAATAGGGCTTTTAAAATAACAATTTACAGGGAAACCAAGGAGAAATTTTTGAATACTGACACTTTTCTTCACAGATTTTTTTTCTGAGCTTGACAATGTTAGTGTACTAATATTGCCTTTTTTTTTTGTTTTTAACACCAGCAAGAGCCATTTCATGACTATATTTAGTTAAATACTCTCAGTGGTCTCGGACAAAGTTTCTGAGTTTTTGAAACTTGTGTTATTTTGTTGTTTATTCCCCATA
This sequence comes from Sphenopsis melanotis, assembly GCA_035221435.1. Taxonomy (NCBI): domain Eukaryota; kingdom Metazoa; phylum Chordata; class Aves; order Passeriformes; family Thraupidae; genus Sphenopsis; species Sphenopsis melanotis. The sequence goes on along the minus strand of JAWMRF010000048.1, from coordinate 14,086,403 downwards.
GAAGATAGTGATGTTATTGTTTGGTTTTCTGTCATTTGAGGCACCAGCTGTGTGTAAAACACAGATGCTACATGTAGCCCAGGATTCATCCTAATGATTATGTTCCTTAAATCAGCTTGTGCTGATTTATGGCAGTGCCACATATCACTTAAGTGAGTCCATACCATCCTGTGTTAATTTGCTGCTTCACTGTCCACTTCTGCAGTGTTTCTTGCATCCTTCCTCACTTTAAAAGGTTGATTGGGAAGTTTTTAGTGATTTAGTGGGAACATAGATATGTTCTGAAAATTTAGATTCAAGGAGGCCTCTCTGTTCAAGGATGGGATTTCTGGTGAAAACCAGAGAGATCTGTGCCAAATGGACAGAAATTGGAGGATGATGCAGAAAGCCTTTATTTGAGGAAAGCAGTTTGAGTCAGAGACAGCCTAACCTCGAACCCTGAGCACTCATTTCTCAGGCTGGATTCTGTCTGTCCTTTCATCTACACAGTCACAAAAACCTTTGAAAGACCTTGACTTTGCTGTAATGTGCAAAACAGACCTTTTCAAGCCCTTCATTTTGTGCAAGTGAACCCCATGCCAATTAATTTGCTGATGACAGTAATGAGGCTGTCAGTGAGGCTGGGCAGAGCCCTCTGAGGGCCAGCAGACCCTAATTGGGCTGGAGCACAGCCCCCACTGATGCTGCCGTGGCACTAACTGGACTCTCTCTTCACTCACACTTAATTGCTTTGCTACTGCACAAGTTTAGGCACATCAAATAATTGAGGATAACAGTTTTGACCTATTCCAACCTTGGCAAAAGGTTTTGTAAAAGTTGAAAAATACCGTGGAGGTTGGGGGACTGAATTTTGAGAAAGTTTTTTGTCTGTTTTGATTCATCTCCCTGTAACCACAAAAAGCATCTATTCATATTCTCATATAGTTCTGTGTGAGTTACAACTGTCCCAAAGTTGTACATTTCATTTCTGTCACTATTCCAAGTGTGTTTATTAAAGCTGGGCTAAAGAGGATCCAGATAGAGCTGGTGTTTGACTCCTCTATTGGAAAACTCCTCTATCAAGTTGGAATAAGCCGTCAAATAGCAGAGACATAATTTTTTCAAAACCAGATTTCAGCAATATCTGGTTTTCTTAGTGCAGAATGAAATACTTAGATTGCTGCAAAATAAACTGTATTTCAAGTTTTATTTCAAATTTCATACATTTTAATTTTTAAAGCATACCTGTAGTAACTCAATACTAAGTACCAAGAGGAATTTAAGTAGGTTTGAGTTAAACATTTCTGTAATTTCCATGTTCTCCACAAAGAGAACTGTATCATACCTCTTCCCCTCCTTTTTTTTTTTTGAGGGTGGAGCAGTTTCTGGTCAAGGTGCTACTTAAATCTGTAGTGTCTTGCTGTCTCTACATGATAGTTGGTGAACATGAATGCATTGATTCCTAACATACTCTGTTTAACAATTTCAATTTCTGAATGTACTGTGCTCTAGCAAGAAGCTCTAAGCTTCTCATTATAGCTCAGTATATATTGTCAGCATAAACAATCTTCAAAATTGTATTAGAAGTGAGGAATTATTTGTCCTTCATTGCTTAAATTAGTTTACTTAGACTGCTGAATGTCCTCTGCCTTGATAAAGCTTTTTTAGATGAAAAATCTTTATATTTCCTTAGGAATACTTGGAATGAAGCAGTTAATGTGACATACTGTGTCATTGATTACAAATTGCAGCTGACACTTCACAGAAGAATTGCTTTGTCCTTCCATTTTCAAGAGCATATCCACACTCCTGTGTCTGTTCATCTGTTTGTCTATATATTGATATATTTAGAGAGACAACTTTTAAAAAGCTACTTAATTTGACATCAGTAAAAAGCAAATCAGAATGGAATTCTGATGTGGTACTAAACACAGTGTATGAAACCCAGATTGTGTAAAGTATAGATTAATTTTCCCAGAGTACTGGCAGCTTTCATCTCCCCACGTGAACATGAGTGCAAAAGCATCTCCCCACGTGAACATGAGTGCAATCTTCCTCGGCCATGCTGCAGTCTGAGACTGATTGACACCCATCAATATTGCTCAGCACCTGAATAGCAGGAGGCTGCTTTTTTCCAGCAGAACATGACAGCTGAGTGCTCTTATCTGATCGAGCCCATGTGCCAGTGGGCTCAGGAGGGAAGAGACACCAAATGCTCTGCTGATTAGGAATTCAGCTCTGCAAGGGAGAAGGTCACTCAGTCCTGATCAGAGATGGAAAACTCACTTTGCCTGCTATTTGACAGTTCCTTCCCATTAAGCATGAGCCTGCAGGATCACAGTAGTCAGAGGTGCACTCTGCCTTGGCATCCCAGTGATGAGGCAGCAGCACTGAGCCAAGTCTGAGTGACACCCAGCCACTGGCCACCCCGAGCCCACACAGGAGGGACATCCCATTCCATTTCCCATTCCGTTTCCTGGGGTCAGCTGGGACTCCTGCCTGGTGCTGCTCCACTGAGGCTCCTTGGAGTGTTTTCACTCAGGAAGCTGCTGAGCAGCATCAAGTAATGGCAGCCACAGTCCGCTGAAGGCCCAAGAGTCCTTTTGGGAATTGGTATCTCCATACTCTCAGATCATTCAGGTCCTGCAGATGTTGTTATGGTGATCCCAACTAACACATAAATGGATGAGCACAAGGAGAGAAAAGCGAGGGCTAATTGTATATTTATTGTGGACGGAGATTTGATATAGATCAGTTGGAAAGTGAATGCAAAGCAGCAGAAAGATTCTCTGCTAAATTTGCCAGCAACGTAAAATGCTCTGTGACTTTTGTGTGAATGCCAGTTGTCTTTTTAGTCTCAAAATTACTTTCATGGCTTTGTTTAGTACCTCAGTGCTCAGCAGGAAAAAAATCTGAATATTTATATATTGAGTGAGGGGAATGACCCTTACAAGTGACATAACTTCAACACAACTGCAAAGATGATAAATAATAACATGAATTAGTTTGTCTTTGATCATCTAAAAGACTTGTGTGATTTCAGCACTACTCTGTGGTATGAAACTTCTCTGTGAAATTTACATTGGTAGCCAGGATCATCTGTAGAAGAAAACTGGGTATATTAAAATACACCAGAGCAGGGTACAGTCAGATGGGTAAATGATATATCTGAACCATAGTGAGCTCCAAGTGCTTGTTCATTTAACCAGTAAAATTGCATTCACACTAGAAAGATTTCACAGCTTTAATTATGTTTTTGGATTAATTAAGGCAGTAAAGCTTTCCAATGTAGATGAGCCCTTGCTCATCTAATTTCTTTGCTTCCAGCATGAAGCCTATCAGATTTGCAGTGCAATTTAGGCACCCTTATTTTGTCATTTTGCAGAGAGCTTAGTGTGCTCCAGCAGCTTCCCCTGGTCTGTGTTAACTTTGGCCCTGTTCACCTGATGACTGCAGGTTCATTGTGACTCACACTGCAGCAGCTCCTGCAGCACATTTCCTCAGCTCTCTGGCTTTCAGGCATGGGGGGTTTTATTGCCAAATTTGGTACACTACAATCAGCATTACACTTGAAATTGTCTAATTTATCTTCTGGTTATGGCCCCTGTGTCTCTGCTGGCAAACAGGTGCTGCCAGCCCCTTCTGCTGCAGCAGAATTTGGGTTTGGCCACAGCAGCAATTGCACTGAGGCAGAGACTGTGGTGGGTGCTCCTGACCCCTGGGGCCAGTGGTGTCAGCGTGCTCAGAATGGCTTTGATTCTTTCAGCCTTTTCCCCACCTCTTTTGGCTCAAATATGGAGGTTTTGAAAGAGATAATGAGGATCAGAGGGGTAGGTAAGAGACAAGAGTGCAAGACAGAAATGCACACCACGAGAGGAGCTGCGTGAAGGGGGAATAAGTTGGGAATGTCCTCCTCTTCAGTGGGCTGTTTGCCTGTCAGGACCATGCAAATTAACATTTTTGCTGCACCCTGTTGTATCAGTTGAGTAGCATAAAATAATTTTTCAGGTCATGGCTTGGTACTGAAGGAGTCTCTGTGCCTCTCCAGTTTCCATAAAAGTTAGATATTGGGGTAGAAATGGCAACCCCAAGAGTTCTAAGTTTATTATTATGGTTTGCAAATCATAGCACTGGATTAATATCAGAAAAATTGAAAATGAATAATTTTAAAGATTATGGAAATTTTTACCTTTCCTTTTACTTCTTTAAAAATTAAAGTTAATATTTTCACAAAATGTTCTGGAAACTTAATAAATAACAATAGGCTTAATCTTAATTCAAAAAACTGTGCAAAAATACTAAAGTATTAAAAAGAGTCTTAAAAATTTTTAACAGTGGAATTTTTACTATGAAGTAAAACCGATCAAAATAAGAATTTCTACAATTCAATGGTTCCAAACAAGCTAGTTTGAAATGCAAAATTACTGAAGATTCAAACAGATCTCTGCCCTCTGGTATCCTGTGGACAATTTGGTAATGAGTTATAAAGCTTGTGCATGCACTGGTTCATGGTTTAGTTCCTAGGGCTATGCTGGGTCACTGAAGTGTTTAATGTATACATATGTTTGTCTGATTTAATAACAATCTGCTGATAGATAAATTCAAAATTGAGGCCCTGAATTGTTATGGGCCTTCACAGGATTAACAGTTTGTTGTTTTCAGTTTAGTGGCAGTTGCAGGTGGTGTGATTGCCACAGTGAAAATGCAATGGAAAATAAAATTTAAATCATGTATTGGTTATTCAAAAAACTCCTAACAAACACCAGCACTATGCCAGTTGCAAAAACCACTCTCTGGTAAATATAATTGGATATGAAGAGAGGGCATTAATTATTCATCCATCTATGCCCCACCAGACCCAGGAGACTCAGAACTGATTTGCAGGATAGAGCAAGTGAGGCCTCCTGGCTCCCTGGGGAGCAGCACAGATTTCTGCCTGGGAAGACGCAGTCACAGAAAGCACTCAGAGGCAAAGCTAATCCTGTGGGCAGCAGGGTGGACCTGAACCACATTCAGGTTTTCATTGCGAATGGTTTCTCTCAGTCAGAAATGTGGCTGGCATTGCTGGCAGGAGTTAAAGGCACTACAATATTGCAATTTCAAACAAAAAAATGAAGAGTGGCTCCAGCCAAGTTACTTCTCCAAGATCTGCAATAGCTGGTAAATAGTTTTATTTTTTAATAGCAGAGTCCCAGTATTGATGATACACAGGAGTAAAAGATGGGATATCTCTCTGATGCAAGAAGCTAGACAGTGTTATATCAACATTAAATGGATTTTAGATATAAGTGTTTTAAGGCTTGAGTTCATAAATAGAATGTGACAAAAGGTCAGGCTGGCACATATGGCTCATTTACTGTTCAGCTGTACAAAGAACCTTGTAATAGCTGGGGTTTATAATAACTGAAAACCCCATGGATGAGTGGGTACAGAGAATTAACTTCATAATATGAATGTTGCATTTCAATGTTATTGAAAACAATTATAATTATTTGAATGACTAAACTATATTTACATGTTTTGAGTTTTCCCTTTGGGATAGTTTCCTGCTTTTCTATCACACACCACTGGCTGGTAGATATTAGACTGCAGTTAATAGCTCTGTTTTACATGGCAATATTATTTCAAGTACTTGAATGTAACAGCACCAAAACACATCATGGATTGTAGCTGTGGTCAAATCAATACATCCATACAAAATGAGGAGAAAATTAATGTTGTGCTGTGGATGGCTCAAGCTAGAAAAATGTCTTTTGTAATAATGAGCAGACTTAATAGTCTCTAGCACAAACACAGAAATAGAGAGCATCATGGCCTTTCAAGGAACACAGGGGACTTTTGTGCTATCAAAATCGCCTGTATCCCTCTAAGGAGAAACAGGATTTCCTCCACGATATGCTCTTCTTAAGGTAACAGAGTAACAACTCTGAATAGATAAATATCTAGGTGGCAGCCAGTCAGCCTAGAGAATCTGGGTTGGAGTCTGCCTTTTGTCACCATCTCTGCCTTGGGAGTGGGAACAGAGCCTGCTGGGGACAGCACGGGGGGAGAGGAGGAGCTGGACCCTGGGTGGGGGGGGACTGACGCCCTGGGTGTGGGGGGACTAACCCCCTTGGGTGTGGGGGGACTGACCCCTGGGTGTGGGG
>JAWMRF010000048.1:14051074-14074956 GCA_035221435.1 Sphenopsis melanotis | reverse complement strand
TTTGTTCCTGAGGCCTCTCAGCTTCTCAGGAGGAAAAATCCTAAGGAAAGGATTTTCCATGAAAGATGTCTGTGACAACACCAAGTGCAGCCGGGTGCCTGGGGGGCTCCTGGGGGTGCTCTGGGCAGGGTTGGTGTTGGCTGATTGCTGCCATTCATCTCGTGGTGCTATTGTAAACAAAACAGAGCTGAACCTGCAGGGATCGACCCCAGCAGGGTGAGGGTCCTGCCCGGGAGGGGAGCACCGGGCTGGCCGGGTGGGTGCAGGATGGGGGAGCAAAGGCTGCAGAGCATCTCTGGGGAAAAGGCTGAGGCTCTGCAGGACACAGAGCTGCTCAAACGGAACCTGAGTTCGAGAGGCACAATAGACACACACAGATTTATTTCCTTCCAGTTTTTCTCCTTTCTCTTCCTCAGGCTGTGTCTTTCATGCTCCAGATCTCGAGATGCACAGCACGGAATGTGGCGTGTGGGAGGCAGCTCTGTGATTGAGCTGCTGTTTTAAGTTAAGTTATATATTGCCCATAAATGGTTATTTTCTGGAGCTTAGCATCTTCATTAAGAATCACTTTGTGCTGAGCATTTCTATTAGTCAGCTTGAAGCTGCCTGTTTATGCTTCTAAAAATATTTTCACTCTACAGTTTCCGAGCTTTTAAGCTTTTTTTGAATGCTTTCAAAAGGAAAATCTCTCTCAAATATTTTTAAAAGAGGAAACCACAAACAACATCTTCGACAGAATTCCTCTTCATTTTGAAGAATTCTGAATCAAAATCATGAATGATATTGTGGAAATCAGCTTTTTAAAAATACCCAAATCCAGAATTAGCTGAGGTTGCCATAAAACCACTCATTATGTAATGATGGTCATAAAACAGCAATACTATTTTATTCTGAGTTTTAATTATGTAATTGCAAGGAGTATGTTGATTGAATTCTTAGAATGTTTAATGGTGTTAAAGATAATATTATGACACTTTAGCCCATGTTCTTCAGAAGTACTTCTAAATGACACCAGAATTCACATGCTCCACCTACCCTCTCTTGTATGTTTTATTTTTCAATGAAGTGGGAGTTTTTATTAATGCAAACATAGTGCAGTTCTCCTTATGACCCAAGTGACAGAGCAGGGTGGCATTTCTACTCTCACGCACTGCCCAGTTACTCCCTTGTCCAGCCCTTTGAATCCTTTCCTTCAGATCCTGGTTCATCTACTCCAGCCCAGTTGTTTTCAGTTGGATTTCATCATTTCAGACTATGCAAGACCCCTTTAAGGACCCCACAGATACTGGCGGTTTCTGGTCCTGGTACTACAGCAAACTAGGTTTTCACACCTGATAAATTTGTTTAAATGAACAAACAAATAAATGGACAAAAAATCCATCTGCTTTTTTTGTCAAAAAATAAGTTAGGTTATCTGAAATTACTTTTGGTCCTACACTGTGAACATCCTTAGATGGCAAATGCATTCATCAGAGAATGTGTAACCAAATACTAGCACAGAATTCCATTTTAGAGATCAATGTATAGCTCTTGGCATCATTAGGGGCAAGTTTCATGCATAATATAATTACTGCATCTTATAAATCAAATTATATTAATAAGCAGATCTCTTTGGGACAGGAGCTGTCACTTGCTATATTACTGAACAATGCTTATAATGCTGGGCTTGAACCTTGATTGAAAGTGAGATCTGACTGTAAAATTGTAATCAGGAAAGCTTGGTAGATTTTCTTCCCTCATTTTATACAATTGCTCAATACATTTTTCTCTATCATTTTAGCCTTTTTCATTTGACAAATATTGATGGGTTTTCCAGAGCTCTAATGGAACTAAAATTGTCATGATAAAAAACCCAATAATTGCATGTGTTTCTGTAAGAGTTACAAGCCAGAATACTTTGTTCCAGAATAAGAACTCAAATTAATATAGTCAAAGCTACTTAGTCTTTTTAAAATCTTCTACTCTGAGTCAATCACAGCTTCTCTGAATTGTGATTACCAGCAGTACCTTTACAAAAGTACCTGACTGGTGCCTGTCCTCATAAGAGACTTGGCTTGCAGCTGTTTATTAGTGTCAATAAACATTGCACACAGGTATCAACAGGAGAGCTTGCAGGACCAATATTAACAGCCCTTAGCTATTTTAAATTGTAACACCTAACTGCAAAGTATTCTTGATGCTGTAATTCTTACTCAGAATTTATTTAAACGATAAGCAGGGGAATTTTTCTTCATTTTATCCTGGTGTTCTATTATTAAATCCGAAATTTCTAGTGGCGATATCATACAAGTATAAGTGTGCAAGTACCAGTATAAGCAATACCAGTACTGTATGAAAAAGTATCAAATTTATCTTGATCCAGCACCATTTTTTTCTTTGGGATGAGAAGGCACAGATTAATCTAGATGGAGAAGGAAAATAAGCAAGGCCAAGGTAGACAAGCTCATACTGAATGTCTCAGGCAGTCCATCTCTCTCTGAGTTCCTTCCATAATTACACATCTGTCCCTTCAGTAAGCAGGTGACAAAGCAGGTGACAAAGCAGCTGCAAGTGGACAGCAGCCCCCAGTCCCACCCCTGGCACCTCTGGCCTTGTGCCACCCCGAGCTGGAGTTCCCAAACTCAGCTCTCAGGTTCACTTCAGTTTTCCTTGGAGTAAGAACTTCCAAGCCAAGTAAGGAGTGAGAGCAGGGCACTCCCAGGGGCTGCCTGATCCTGCTGTCCCTGTCTGCTGGGAATGCACCTGCCTGATCCTGCTGTCCATGCCTGGTGGGAATGCACCTGCCTGATCCTGCTGTCCCTGTCTGCTGGAGATGCTCCTGCCTGATCCTGCTGTCCATGTCTGCTGGGAATGCACCTGCCTGATCCTGCTGTCCATGCCTGGTGGGGAATGCTCCTGGCTTGGAGCTCATTCAGAGCCAGGCTGCCTCTCCCATGGTGCTGCTCGTGCTGCTCTGATCCTGACTCATTTTGGAGGGTTTTGTTTCACCCTTCTGGCAGCACACATGCAGAGACATTGCATTATTCATTCTCTGGGTATGACACCTCTCTCGTGGTTTGAATGTTTGTAGTTAGATAGCTCTCAGGCACACCAAGCTGGAAGATGCAGTTTTTGCATGGAGATTTTCAGCAGTTTACTGTAATGTGGCCACTTTAGGGAAGAACAGACTGTTTTTATGCATGAGAATATTCCATGTCCATAAAATGCTGACCTTATTCTGGAAGATAAGGCTATTGTCTTACATCTACAGGTGAGCAAGTATAGCAGATCCACATATTCACAAAACTGGAATTTTCCTAGCAGATGTGTAATGGAAGGAGGTACTCAGAGAGTCCAGCTGACTCTAATCTTGACCACGCAGACCTGTCTGGTGTCACTGGAGCATTTTCCCAGAGCCACTGCTCAGCTGCAGCTGCAGGGTGATCAGTGACACCTGCCAGTGCTGGGAACGCCCTCAGGGAACCAATGGAATAAATCAGAGATTATAACTGAGGGGACAAACAAAGTAAGTGATGGCATCTTGTTCTTCCAGTTCTGCTGACTAGCAACAAGACTATTTCTTCATGGTCCAGACTTTCTCTTACCTCTTGCTTGCATATAAAATTTTCTTTTCTGTTGATGATTTGTGCACTTTTGGCCATGTTGCAATGACAAGACAGTGACATCTGCTGACCAGTTCTGTGTATTAATTTTATTTTTTGATACTTTGCCATGAAGTAGTTACCCCAAATTCTGGCAAGTACTGTAAAAATTAATTAAGATAAAACCTCAGCAAGACCCATAAAGTGTATACGAATGTCACATTTTTTAAAATATTAAGAGATTTCTTATCCACGTAGCCAGCTGCCTGCCATTGCCACCAAGCTGCTTCCAGTCAGGTCCTCCATTGTCCTCAGGTGTCACCTGCCTGTGCTGGGTGTTTGGCCGGAGCTCTTGGCTGGCCACAGACACAGAGGGCTGTGTTTTAGTTTTAGATGTGGAGGATGCATTGAAATGGAGCTGATTTCTCTATATACTTCAAAGAAACCAAAGCAAAACTCCCCAAGCCCTCAACCTTATTTGCTGTCCCAGCTTTGGTGTTGTTCCCCAGTGGGTGCCAGCAGGGCTCTGCTAAAGGCCCAGAGTCTCAGCTGGCTGCCCCTCCTGGGCCTGTTAATTCCATAACCAGGGGCACCGGTGCTGCTCCTCCTCCAGGCTGGGAAGGGATGTTTGCACTCAGCCTTTACCAGCAACTGCTGTGGCTGCTGCAGCTTTATCTCTGCTCCATCTCACTGCTGGATCTCAGCATCCCTTCAGCTCTCAAATGTTCCCTTTCTTTGTGCCCTCCTCTATCATTTCACCAGAGGGTCTGGAAATAAATTTAAATCATCATCAGTTACTAATCTGTGCTATTGGTATCTCCACTGAGGTGAATAAAATGCTACAACATTTTTTAAGTTTAATTTCTGTGCATGTTGATTCTTTCTATATTCATAGCTCCTGCAAGGCTTTGTAGATATGCAAATTATGTGTGATCCATTTTTGGGAGCCAGTTTTAATTATTAATATTTTTAAAAAACCAATAACAATAATTTTTGGAGATGTTAGCTATTTTAAGTTAGTGTCGTCTTCCTATATGTACTGCTGGGTACAAATAAAAATGGTGATTGCAGTCCCCTGACTTAATGGGGGTAACCTGGCAAGCAGTAGCATTCCAAGGCTTTTTTTCTACCTTTCTTGTTTTGCCATCATCTGAGCAAAGATGGATTTTTCCATAGTATCATTATAAAACATTTATAAACAATAATGTTTTCCTGATTGTAAGTGGTATGTTTTAAGTTGCATTTAAAGCATCTGAAAGTAATTTAACCCAGAACTACATGGTGTCACTTGAGAGAAGAAAATCAAAATTGCATTTGAATTTGCTGTGACTTCAGTAGTGCTTGTAATGGCAGCTCAAGCAGCTGCTTAGAAAAACAGTCCCTGAGCATGCTGAGGTGGGAGATGTGTCTGTGTGTGCAATTTCTGTGTGTGCAGATTCAGGAGTCCTTTAAAGCTTCACTGCCTCATTCAGGTGTCTCTGATTCCCTTCACCTTGTGAGTACTTCAACGTTGTACTCTCCAAAAATCTTTGTTGCAGCTGCAATTGAACATTTTAATTTGTTTGGAGCGCTATTTTGCAGTGGATAATGCTATAAAGCCAAATTAGAAAAATTACAATGTATGTTTATACAAATTAATTATTCCTAATGATTTCCTGCCCAAATATATATTCCTTTCTGTGAATGAAATGGAAAGATGATTCTTTACTCTGGGAAAATGTTCATATATTTATGCAGATCTTAATTTGCAATCTCATTATAGTTCTGAATAACACTAAAATGTATTTCTATTATAATTTTGAAGATTTTTTTTTTCTTCTTGACTCTTGTCCTCTCCCTGCCGCCTGCAGGTGCTTTGAAAATGCAGCTGGTTTATGGTTCTGTTCAAGGTTGCTCTGGTGCTGTAGGAAATGATCTGTTTTTTCTTGTGGCCATGAGGAGTCTGTTGGCTCTTCAGTGGAATTTCTGTCTTTAAATCTCTGCTGTGCATGGCATTTGTACCTCAGCTCCAGGGAGATGTCACTGTTTGGCTCATGGAGTGCTGCAGATCCTGGGCAGGTGGGGAGCTCGAGTACAAAACATTTCTTCTGCATCTGGACACAATCAAATATTGTGAGTATGGGTCTGCTAAAACACAGATCCTGTCATTTATGTAGTGATATTTTTCTGGTAATGTAAGGTGTCCAAGCAAATGATGACAGTGAATGGGGAAACCCAGCAGAAACATGTACTTATTTGTAAAGAAAGGCAGTGCATTTTGATGATGTTATGGGAATGATCACAAATCATTTTGAGAAGGTCTAAGTATGATTAGCAAAGGAAAAAAGACAACTTTTGTTGATGCCTTAGTTCAGCAAAACAATTTCAGAGTAACTTAACTGTGGTGTTACTGTAGGTTTGTATTCAAATCTTAATGCCTGAACCTTTTCCATTTTTAAACAAAATCTCACCTCTGTCTTGAAGGTGATGTCTTTAAGCCTGCACCAATGGGCACAGAGCTACCATGGTCTGAATTCCTCCAGAATTCCACAGCAGCCCGTCCAGCCTCTCAGGAGGAGGCAGAATTAATCATTCAGGTCCAGACAGATGTGACTTCCCCCTAATGAAAGAAAATGCTTTTCCTGCCAGAGACTGGGAGACAAACCTTGCCTGAGGCACGCTGGGTGCACAGCAGCATCCACAGGAAGGAGTGAGAGCAGAGAGGGAACACTGGCCTGTGTGGTGTGATCTCACAGTCCTAGCTCCAAATGAGGCAGAAATATCAGTGGTGGACTCCTCTGCCCCACTAACTCAATAGATTTTCCTCCCACTGTAGCTGTGATAAGGGAAGAAGTTACTCAGGACACTCACAAAGCTGAAGGATTTGTCATAAGGTCATTTATCTCCTCGTTGTACAGTCCAGACTCTTGTGCAAAGAGGTAGACACAAAATATTTTATTTTCTTTGAAATCATCTACCTGATGTCCTGCCTCGCAGAAGCGGGGTGAGTCTTTGAGGAAGGATGTGCTGACAGTGTCAGCCCAAGGCAAATTCTCTCAGATATTTCTCTGGACCCAGAGCTCTGCCAGAAACAGTCTGATCTTGAGCCACATGCTCTCCCTTTTTATAAACTTACAATATATAAGCTTATGTAATTTTACAGTGACGCTTTCCATCTTGTAATTCCATAACCTGAACTCTAAACGCTTGCAATCCTACTGGTGGTGCTTTCCTTTCTCTCAGCTGTGTCCACCCAGGCTTATTGCTAATTAATGTCCTTTTTCCTTAGAGCACTTGGTGTGTGTCCCACAAATGTACAGCAAAGGGAAAAGCTGGCAATTCTGTGGGACTGGCACTGACTGGAAAGGCTGAGCCTGAGTGCAGCTGTGCAGGACCTGCTGCCTGGGCACTGCAAACGCTGCAGCATTTCCTGCTCTGTCCCAGGGGAGAGCCTGCTTTCCCTGCTGCTGTTCAAAAATGCATGTTATTGCCAGCCAAATGGTTGACCTGGAAATGTTAAATAAGTGCTAATTCAAAACCAGCAGACTGCAAAAAGTTTTGGGCAGGGGGAAAAAAAAAGAAGAAAAAGAAATGGCAGGAGCTAAATTTGGAAGACAGCGAAAAATCAATTAATAGAAATGTATTTGAAGGAATATTCAAATGAGGCATAAAAACTTATATAACGTGTTCTGTTTTGGCAAGAAATATAGGACAAAATATGGAAAGAGCGATGAAAGTGGATAATAATGGTTTGAATGTTTTAAACAGGTTAGAGTTTGTAATATTTTCCACTTGAAGTGAATGCAGACCTCATGTGTTGTTATTCAAAGGCTTGGAAGTCTTTTTTCCTTAACCAGGAGAGGCAGTAATGGATGCAGGTCAACATGCTGGAGAGTTGGTTGAATGAGAACAATGAAAACAGAGGGGCAGGAAGATGGATTGTTTTATTCCTCTTTCTCTCTCTGCAGTGCTGTGCAGGTGCTGTTTGATGTCAGCAGGTAACATTTCCCTCCCCATTTTAATTCCACCCAGGGAGCCCCACTCCTCCAGTGCCACTGGCAGTGCACTCTGTTCTAGCTCAAGGAGATATCCTGATTTATGGCATAATAACAGGATCATTTTTCATGCTCAAGCCAGCAGTTATCAGCAGTTTTGGTGATGTGTTGGAATCTATGTGGCTATAAAAGGCTCTTTCCAGTTAAATCAGTTTGGAAGATAAGCTGAGGCGTTTGCTAAAATTGTTTTATTAAACTGCTTCATAGCTATTCCATTCCAGCATAAACCCACTTGACTTTTCTAAAGAAAATTGTGTTCCTCAATGATTTTAAGTCATTGATGGCTTATGTGGCCATAACTTGCCCCTAATGTCAGTCCAGAAAGATAATATTTAGGCATCCTATTTTTTTCCTCGAGGGCTGCTCATGGTCTGGTGGGAGATGTCCCTGCCCACAACAGGGGTGGAAGCAGACCAGGATCTTTGGGGTCCTTCCAACCCAACCTTTTCTCTGATTGAATTGGTATGGGAAAGGGAAAGATTCACACACTGTGTGTAATGTCTAGAGTTAAAGCAAATATGCCATAAGACATGAAATTCCAGGTGAAAACAAGAAATCTTTTTTTCCTATCTGTGGTGTTTCACATAATTGCTGTGCTGCTGTTGCTATGGTAATGACAGCAATTCTCTGTCTCTATATTGTCCTCTTTTCTGTCATTTACATCTACTTACATGTGCTCACTTCTACTCAACAGATGAATTGCCCATCTACATCACCTTTTTTTTTCATCTTGCTTTACAGCCTCATACAATAAACTTATTTTTAATCTACACAGAACTTAAAAATAGATATATATTTAAAGGCTTCGCTGGGCTGGTGCCAGTGCTGTATTTCTCACACGATCAGCCACCACAGAAGTGATGGGAGCTCTCTCTTACTCTCCAGAGCATTTCGAGGACCTCTTAAGTTGATGCAAACATTGTCTCTTGAGCTGCTTTAGCAAATGGGCATGAGGAAGACTGAAATTGGCTCCATGCTATTTCAGCAGCTATAAACTTCCCTCCTCCTGTGTGATGTGACATTTAGGATTGGCTGAAGGAGAGAGGGGAGAGGCTGCTGGGCATTATCCATCCCTCATGGGGCAGAGTGTGTTTGGGACACGGGGATTTCTCGGTGTGCAAGGCTGCAGATGGGAGAGCTCTGACAGAGGGCACACAACCACAGCAACAGCAGAACATCCACAGTACAACGCTGGCATTTCTCCAGCATGATGGACACTTCATTGTCATCTTTGTGAAAATCTGAACTATTGACTTGGTGGGGAAAAAAAGGATAATGTAGTGCAAGCCTTTAAGGTGGAGAAGTTCTATTACAAAAATGGTTTGTGGCTGATTATCCAGACTAATCCCACTTGGAATGGGCTCCTCATGACAGTGCCATGCAGTAGCATAAGAAGAGTAACCTGGGGGTGTCATTTGTGCAAAAGAAATAAAAATGGTGCATGTGCTACATGAGGGAGAAAAGGACAAGAGAACCTGTTCTGGCTGTTTCTCTCCATTTAATTTGTGCTCTTGGGAACTAGTTTGGTTTGGCTCTCATTCTGCACAACAGGAGTGACATCCTGGGTAAATTATCTTTGTGGCTCCTGCTCTGATATGATCTCTGGGATCCTGCCATCACTTAGCAGAGCATCTGCCATTTTTTCCAGAGACAAAGATAACTTTGAATTAGAGCTCTGAATCTTTCAGGATCAAAGTATCCAAAACTGGCCTCTGCTTCTGTGTGACGTGTAGGAAAAAACCCCACAGTGGACAGATGGTGAGATGCTCTTCTTTCCAATGTTATCTCTTCTCAGCCTCTTGCCCCAGTTTCTGCAGCAGACTTTTATGTTCTTGGAGAAAATCATGAGCATCAAAACATGAGAAAATGCAAATATTATCACAGAATAGACCAAGCTATGAAACAAATAATGCTATTTTCTTCTCAATTTTCAGATAAACATTAATCTTGTCTCATTCATCTGAAAAATACAGGTTTTCCTATTTCCACTTGTTCAGTGGCAGGTTCCAGCTTGTCTGGAGTCCAGCTTGTGTGGGACTGGCAGCTGTGCAGTGTCTGTAATTGGTCTCCTGCCAGTTCTGAGGCTTTGGGGTTTCTCCTGCTGCTTTCCCCTGAGGCTCACTGAGGTTTTTATTTTTCAGCACCACTCCCCTGCCAGGCTGATCCCCGGGGAGGGTCTGGTCTCCTCTCCTGGCACAGCTCCCTCAAAAGGAGCAAACATTGCTTGCTTGGAGCTTACAGTGCGTACAAAAATGTGCTTTAGGGGTAGAAAACTCCTGCAATTCACCCACAGATTTGTGTGAAGGTAGAAACAAGGCACACCCCATAGCTGGAAGTTTTGTAAATTAAACAGAACCACTGCAGGCTCAATTAACTGCTAAAGCTGCATAGAAAGCTGCAGAGAAGTGCTAAGGTGATTTTGGCTCTTTTCTACTTTTGTGTTATACATTATAGTGGCATTTATGTATGTCCTGCCTTTTTGGTTTCACTCCAGGAAGGATTGAACCTCAAATCAAAGCAAATTCAAATTTTGCACTCACAAAGACCAGAAACTGGTTGAATAATCAAGTTTTTAAGAAAGTCACTGAGGGAATTCAGGAGTTGAGAAGGTGATTTTTGGGAAGATGAAAAGATTAAAGTTTTTAGTGGTTTACCTGAAATGTCACTCTCCAAACTGACTGTATTTTTAACATTTTTTGTATTTGTTTTACAAGGGTGATTACCAAGCCATATAGTTCTTGTCAGCTCTGGTTCAAGGTCTGCTATGTAAATCTGGCTATTTTTTCATTTACCTCATAAAGGTATTTTAAACACAGATCTTGAACTATACTTGAAAGGAAGAGAGACTTTTATCCAATTTACATGCCAGAAATTAGCAACGAAAGCTGACATGAAAAAAATACTTGTGGTTCATCCACATACTTATATAAAAATCCAGCTCTGCAGTCCATAGCAGAAGGTTTTAATTAAGCCTGTTCTGGTCCACAGTGCAGCAGTAACAGGAAAACATTAATTACCCTGAGCTATAACAGGATGTCTTAAGATCCTGCTGAGAGCCTCTTTCTCTGAAGAGCCAGAGATCACTGTCACATTAGCTGATATGATCTTTAGTAAAGGTTTGAATTGATTAGAACTTCTATTTTTCATTGGAAAGAAAAGTAATTAACAGTAGTCAGCACAAGTTATAGAGAAAAGTTACAAATTTCAATATATTATTTGTTACAGGTATAAAGTAATTTTTTCCCTAAATTTGCCATATTTTAAGACCTCTATAAGATCTGCTAAATCTGTTTCCATTGTATCAAAACTTATTTCTCGTGAGGTGCTCTTGGTCTCCCCAAGTGAGGGCAGGATTTCTGTACAATCTCATTCATTACTGTATTGGGATGGCAAAGGTTTTTCCAAAGGCAACTCTGCTAGGAATTGTGTCTGCCTGTCACCACCCCAAAGCACTTTCAGTAAACAGCAAAAAAGGTGTGGGAAAAAGGAGGAGGTTTGTTACCCTGGCTGTGCCAAACTGCAGTGGTCTGCAGTAGAATCTAATTCTTTGCACAGATAAATACATGGGAGAGTGGGAGGTGATCTCAGATCCCCTGTGGGGCTAAGATACAGGCCCACCCCTTTGTTCAACTTAATTTATAATAAGTATTCATTTTTAACAGTGCTTCAGTGTAAATCTTTCAGTAATAATCCATCCTCTTGGAGGAAAAGCTATAACAATCAGCTGGATAGGAATAATTGGTGCTAAAAGATAGGTTAAAGTGTCTCTTTGTCTATAAAAATGTCTCCCTTTCTGAATCAGTTCAGCATTTTCTTTCTCCTTGAGAGGCAAGGATCTTTGGGCTGTAAAAGGATAGAAAAAGAGTTTTGTTTTCATTAAAAATTCATTTTTTCAAAGATGGGTTAGAAAAGCCCCATCCCTTCCCTTACACTGAGCATATGAAGAAAAGGTTTCTTTGAGAAATTCACAAAACATCTGCACCAAGTTGTGAACTGGCCCGGGGCCATGGTGGTGCCAGGCAGCTCTGGGGTCACTGGTGTCACTGGCTGGAATAATTAATTAATAATAATAATAATAATAATAATTAGCCAGGTCCCTCTGGTGAGCAGGGATGCTCTTTGTGTCTCAGTGACACCAAAGGAAGCAGCTGCTGCTCGCAGAAGGTACAAGAGGTACCTTGGACATCTCTTTTCTCAGCTGATTAACACACCCCATGTCTCACAGACCTCTCTCATTTCCTTCCTCATCTCTTTGCACAAAAAGTTGATTTTGCTTATCACTGCTTTAATTTAGTGACCCATTGAATCAAGTTTATAACTGGAAGGCATGAAAGCATCCAGCGATTACTTTTGTTAAACAGAGGCAGCTGGTTTTTCCTTGGGCTGTTTTTCCTTACTGCCCACCAGATCCCTTGCTATCCAGGAAGCAATTCCTTTATTTCCTCTCCTGTATCATTTTAGGGAGGAACAATTTTGCAAACAGTTAAAAATACTTTGTAGAGAAATTAAATGCAATGAGAAGTGGAGATCAGGACCTCTTATTTTTAAATTCTGTCAGCACATTTTAAAAGTAATCACCAGTAAAGCCAAGGATCCGTAGAGAAACAGCCCTAAAGCTGCATTTGCTGGGAAAACAGCTCTCTGAGAGTTTGGGGAGCTTCCTCTTCTCATACAGCTTCAGGTCTCATTCCAAATGGCAAGAAGCGACAGACCACAAAGGTCTTACATTCATGATGAGTTTAATCCTCCTGAAATCAAGGAGTTTTGCTAGGAGCTTCAACTGAGGCTGAGATTTCACCTTCGGTGTTTTGAAAACATGTTGGCTGCTTCCCAGTTTAATGTGATTTATTCATCTCTTCCTTTTAAGTTTATCCTCTGATTAGCTGAGGGAGTCTTGTGTGGGACCTTACTTAAAAGAGGGAACAAAGTGTGGATCAGAGAAGCTGAAAGAGCCAGAAAAACAAAGGTGTTTATTAATGTTCTATTATTAAGTTTATTCTTTCATGTGGCATTCCCACAAAAGGTAAAAATGTACCAATAGCTGACAAGGAGAATAATCAGAAGGATGAATTGCTATGAGACGGATTATTGTGCTGTTATAAAGGAAAAAAAAAAAAAAGGTATGAGAGGAATTTAGAAGGAAATATTAAAATCACAAGCCATGAAAGTGGAGCTGGGAAGCCTGGACACAGTAACCATTTGTGCTGCTCATTGCTCCAGCCATTCAAGCTCACACACAGCTTTGCAGCTGAGGAGCAGGAGATTTTTGCTAGAGCTGAGTAGCTGCTATTGAGTGCAGCCCACGGCCCACACATCATTCTCCAGCAGATGCACAAGGCACAATTCCCTCTGTTAATGTGCCGTGCTGGGAGCTCCAGGCTCATTATCTGTGTCCTGTCACTGCTCTGTGTCCTTGTGCACACAGTCAGCATCAGAATCTGAAACAAAGAGCTGCTCTGCTCTGCTCTAGTGAATTCCTCTAAGAAAATCATCCCTGTGCAAACCAGCATCTCTAATTGTCTGTCACCTTGGCAGGTACAACAATTCTCTGTTGGTACCTTTGATAGCGAGGGCCACAATCCTGGCTCCCCCTTGTTAGCTGCTGACAGCAGCCTGGGCCCAGAAACCTTCCCTGGGTCGTTTGTACCTGTGTTTGATGACAAGAGCAGGCAAAGAGGGCTGTGAGATTGGTGGCAATGTGCACGGTTTGTGTTTGTACTAAAGGTGGATTGGCACCTGGCTGCTCTGCAGTGCAGCCCTGGCTGGTGTCTGTCCTCACCTGTGACCTGCACTGGTGTCTGTCCTCTCCTGGGACCTGCCCTGGGTCACAGAGGAGCCCTGGGTCACCTGTAACCTGCACTGGTCCCTGTCCTCACCTGTGACCTGCCCTGGTGTCTGTCCTCTCCTGTGACCTGCCCTGGGTCACCTGTCACCTGCCCTGGGGCTCAGGCACACTCACAGCTCATTTCTTTCCTCTCTCCAGAGGGGGCACTGCCCCACCCAACAATGCCCAGTGAGGGCTCTGGGCATTTACTTCTGGCTGCAGGACAATCTAATCAGTTTCCTTCTATAAATACAGAGCTAGAAACACACCTGGTGGGCATTGCTGTAGGTGTCATTGGTTTTTAACAAGTACATCACAAAGTCTTTGAAAAAAAGTTCTACCCCGTTCTTTTGTCAGAAAGTGTGAGTTATCTGTAATTTTTTTCTTCTCCCTGCTGCTTAGCAGCCCTTAGCAGTTGTTGATGTACCATTTGATATGTACAGATAGATCATGGTGCAGCCACAAGAGTTGGAAGTTCAGATTTCCATCACCTGATTTTTACATGTACTTCATACAAACCTCTACAGTGCTTCAAACGCAATTTGGCACATTTGCTCTCATGGAATTATGGAATTTCTTACCCTGCTGTCAACAAGCTGTGTACTATTACTTGGAAATCCACTTCAGATAGCCATTAATTATGCCTAGTTAGTGTCAAAATAGTTAATTTCTTTTATTTTCTTTTTTTTTTTAGGCTTAATAGCATGCTATCATCTGGCAACCTAATCTTTGCTTTAATGAACAGTACCAACACATTAAAATGATGTGAAAATTATTACTTTAACTTCACAGAAAAAATATATCATTAGTACAAGAACCACATTAAATTCTTCAAGGATACCTCAAGTGCATGGATTTTTGATGTTGATTAGAAGCCCTTCTGCAGAAATTGTTATTTTAGGATATTAGCAACCCTTTTTTCCCAATAAATTACCACTCTCTGTCATAACTTGATATATATATTGTGTACAGATAGAATCTTAATGCATGTAAGAACATCTCAGAGGGTATAGCTAATTAGTTAAAATACAAATAATCACAGTTTTTGATGATTTTAGCTGGAGGTGTAGGGGAAAATAGCATATCATACCTGTGTCTAAACAGATTCATGTGGAAGAGTACCAATGTATGGACAAATGGACGGATGATTTTTTTGTTGTTGTTGCACTGTTATCTGTTTTTTCACTGAGACTTCACCTGCCTGTTTGTTGCAAAAGCTTGTGTGCTGTTCTAGATGATCTGGTCTGTGTTACTGAAAGCCCTTCAGGGCCCTCATACTCCTCGTTTGCTGTAGGTTTTATAAAGTGAAGCAGATTAGCTGCACTGTAGGATTTGCTCGGGCTGCTGCTGTGGCACAGAGCAGCTGCAGGTGTGGCACAGATCAAAATGCCCCCAGCCCCAGCTCTGGGGTGGAGCTCAGACAGGGCAAGGCTGCAGGAGATCCTGGCTTGGCTCCACGTGCACCAGGCAGTCCCTGGGGCTCTGGGACAGAGGGGCTGGCAAATCTCTCGTGTCGTGTTCCGCTCTGCCTGCTGCTCTGACTGAGCCGTGCTGGGGCTGATGGCACCGGGAGAGCCATTGGCTGACACCGTGTTCATCCTTGCTTTCCTTCACAGGAGCAACGTCCTCCATATTTCACCATCTGGGGATCCTCTGTGGATTCCTGCAGTCTCAGAAAGGCAGCTCTGTTCTCCCAGTTATTGGCTCTCATTATCTTGATCAATTTTCCTTTGATTGGGTATCTAACTTTCTTCAGTGTAAGAATTGTCCCGGGCCTGGAGCCAAGGAGTAGAAGCCTGTGGCACTGGGGTCTGGGGGTGTTGCTGGGACTGACTGATATGCCCAAGTCCCACGTGCAGAACTTGTGTCACTCCTTGCAATCAGCCCCTGGCACTGCTCTGCCTCCCCTGGCACTGTCCTGGGGACATTTGTATTCTCCAACAGTCTCCTCTTCTTACCTTTACATTTTTTCCCTAGTTAATTTATGATTCTTTAGCCTGCATTTCTCATACGTCCTTTCTAGTTTTTGAAGATGACTTTATCTCTTGTCTCTGGAGGAATCTGACCTACAATGTAATTCAATATATTGCTTCAGAGCACCCAGAGTGCTGTGACCCTGCATCCCATGCCTTAATCTTAATTTCTGAATCTGTGTGAAATGAAGCCTGCATATAGATAGATTTGTCATGGAGACTTGAATTCTATTTTGTTTTTTTACCTTTCTGCCAGTCCATGTTTTCACACACTGAGTTATTCTTGTTTATTCTCAGACCTTCTTTATCTGAGCGAGGGAAAAAATAAAGAGGTCTGTTTTGAATTCCCTGTCTGCCATCTAGCATGAAATTTTATACCAATAACACCAGCAGATTGCCATATGTACTTTTAAGTCCTCTGCTTTGGAGATAAGATTGATATTAATCCCATCTTTCTCAGTAATCTCCTGAAGTATTTACCTGCCTGGAATGATCATATTTGTTTATTTTTGGATTCTAAATTCTTTTAGTTTTAATATCCCTTCGATATGCTTTTCATTTCAAGTTGCTTGGATGACTCATTACTAGTCTCAGGTAGAGAATGTATTTTCTATGCCAGCCACTGAATAACAACTTTAGATGGATTCTTTTCCATGGATGATTTTTATGATTATTGTTTTTAATCTTAGATATGTCTCCTTTCATGATATGCTACTGGGTGCTAGCAATAGATCTGACTGTAGTTTGCACTGAAACTCTTTCCTGACCATTTAAAGGAGCATTAAAGTGGAAGTAAATTATTTGTTGCTTTTTCCTGATCCTCTTAAACTGCCAACATAGTGAGAAAGGGATTTTGTGTAAAAGACAGCTTTATTCCAAAGGTCTCTAAAGAAGCAATAGAGAGTTCAGTCCCCAATGGATAAAGGTGAGAAATTTGGCTGTATGTTGGTAAATAAAGTTTTGTATGCCAGAAGACCTAATCTAGAAGGGAATTGTTGGAGTCCTGTTCTCCCAAGACTAATGTAGGAGAGGCCAGTTCCCACCCACTACAGAAAGATGATCCTTATCCCAGGCATTTTGCTGCTTTTTTCATACAAAGCATGGAGCTCAAAATGCCAAGGTAGCCAGGCTTGTAAGAATTAAACTGGACTTCAGAAATTTAAGATACGGACAAAAAGCTGAAAATAATTGAAGATAGTAATTGAACTGATTCAACAACCATCAAAACCAAATTAAATACTTATAAAGTTGAATCAAATATATGAGCAAATATGAGAAATTAAGCCTGAGGAAACTTTCCATCCATTTCTCTCTACTGGAAGATACAAAATGCAGTTTCCTGGCTGTTTCTAATGTAACTAGATTTTAGGAATACACCTGGGAGCCCACCAGATTAATGGGGGCTGCAAATAATCTTGAAAGCAAAATGAAACGTCCAAAATAAGGGAAGATTGCACGTAAGTCTTAGAATTTTCTTTCCCTAAGGCTAGAGCTAGAGGGTAGTTGAAATTATATTTGAAACGGGTTTTGTTTTTTTCCTTTATAATGCATTCCAATTACTCCCACAGTAAGTAGATCTGGTTTCCTCAGCCTGTTTTCAGAAGACATTACTAAGATTATAGATAAAGGCACAATTATATGGCCAGACATGCATTAGCAAAGAATTCCTTGCACCTGCAGGCTCTGCCACCTGTGTGGCTCATGGTGCCAGATTTGGACACTGCTATTGGAGATGTCCACCAGCAAAAATCTCCTGCTCAAAACATCTTCTGGTTTCCTCAGGATTTCCACCTTAGTTATCATGAGCAACGTTTCTCACCAAGGAACTCAGAAATTGTTTACCACCTGCTGTGTTCAGAGTCTGGGACCTCCAAGCTTACCACCCTACAGATGAAAATCCCTTTCTTTCCCTGAGAGTCAGGGCAGGAGAACTGCAGTGGTTTGAATGGAAACAAGTGGGGAAAAGGCCAGCTACAGAGACAGTGCAATTTAACAATTTAACTTAAAAAACAGTAGACAAACCCAATGTTAAAATGCAAATGACACAAAACCTCTATGGCTCCTTCTAAATCTGCTCTCAAAACAGCTGCTAGACTTTGAAGCACCCTTGATGAAGGGAGTTGGGATTTATGGCACCTAAAGAATCAAATTCCTTTTGTCTTTCAGTTAGTACATGACAGGAACAAAGCAGTACAGAAATAAATAGCAGTTTGCTTCCTGGTTTTAATTAAGTTTGGCAAAATAAGGTCAGAAGAGGAGTATTTGAAGTTGCCTTGGGGATTTTTCAGTCAAACTAATGCTAAAAAATATAAAGAAAAATATGAGATACATTTGGTCCATCATTGTCATGGCTATAATTGCTTTGGAATCAGCCTTGTACTCTACAAAAGAAATGTGAACAATTTCTGTTGGCATGTTTGGAAAATGGATTGACCTGGTGTTTACTCAGTAAAATAATTTGATGCAATCGTGAGCCACAGCTGGTTTTTAGCATTTGCAGAAGCCAAGAGTTGAAGGGAAAAAAAAGAGCCAGCAAATGTTGGACGTGTTGGAAGTGTTGGAAGCATTAAGGATATTAAATATTTATAGCAAATAATTGTTTCTGCATTTTGGTCTCCAAATTAGTGTAGCTCTTGTGTATTTGGTATGTGGTTTATTTGTTCTTCTAAACTGTGCGAGTCTGGAAGCTTTCTGCACCGTTTGACACAGACATCTCTGAGGCCATGGATTGCTCATCCTGCCCGGTTCCTGCAAGGAACGGGCTCAGAGAGGTGAGAGTTTGTGTGGAAAGTTCATAAGGAAAATCCAGCGAGTAGTTAAGAAGTACAGAGCATCACCCAGCTCCCATTCTCCTCCCTCTTTATCCTCTTATCCTGCTCAGCATCTCAGCAGCAGCCAGGTGCTCTCAGGCACTGAAGGTTGTTGGTCTGACCCAGCAGGGTTTGAAACCCTTCATGGGCAGGGGAAATTTCTCCCTGAGATAAATGTGCTGGCAGACACAGCCCTGCAAGGGGAGTGGAAGTGGAGGCATGTGTCCCAGGATTAAAGAGTTCAGAGGAACATTTTGGAATACGCTGGAAAATCAGGAGAGAATATACCCCATTGTTTTCAGAAACTGTTCTTGTTTCTCTAGATAACCTGCAGTTGTGATTTCAGGTGTCTGGGTTTTTAGTAGAACACACCCGGGGTAAGTCCTTATTGTGAAGTGTTTCTTCTGACTGGCCTACAAAGAAATGATGGCATGAATTTGCAGTAACAAACTCATGCCTGTTTTCCAAGCTGAAGGAGAGGTTTTAAAAAACATCTGAGGAATGTGCATGATTTTTTGGGTTAATCTTCAGTGCTATTCTCTCTCTAATTGTTCAAAAGCATGTTGATATACAAAAGACATCCAATTCTTTGGGTTCAGCTACCTATAGGTGTTTTAGCCCATCATTCCAGCAGTCTTTCAGCTTTATCATATAGTGTTCAGTATATTTTTATCTTTCCTCATTATCCACCTTTGTTTCATAGATAATGAGTATATTAATCAAAGCCCATTTTAATGAGTAGTACCAGCACTTTTATTCTTAACATTCAACCTTTTTTTTCCCTCAGACCATTTATCAAATATATCTGTCAAAAATACTTCTTGCTTACAACAAATATTATTTGAAGTCATACTCCAAATGTGAAAAGAACAATCTATTTGCTTCCAGCGAGGACTGTTCTGTGGTTGATCAGGAATGAGGGTGTCATTGTGAGATGATAGTTCTGGGATAGATGATTGATGTCACTTACTGGAGCCTGTGCTTTGAGGCTAGGCAGAGACACCAAAGGCTAACTGGACTTGAAAGCTGAATTCCCATCTCGCCCTTACAAATGAGCCATCTCAGCTGGGCTTGGAGCAGTTGTTTAATCAGCAAGGAGCAGCCTCTGCTGAGATCCCAGTGTTGTTCCTATTTGTCATTAAATGGGGGTCATCAGTCTCCCTGACTCTCCCTACAACCTTTGTATTAAATTTGCTGTAAAGAAAACAAAAGCACTGATTAGTGAGGCCCGGAGATGTTTGTCAGAGCTACAGGTGCCTTTCTTGACAGGAGACTGAGTGTAAAAACAAATCTCTGTAAAATAAAAAGCTTCTGTTAATCTTGAAAGGTGGGAGGAGGATTATGGATAATTGAAGGAGGGAGAACAAAACTGCTAGATCTGAAACATAAACACATTGTCTTTGTGTCCATCAGAAAATCGATTTTTGTTGCTCCTTTTCCTCAGCTGATTTGTCCTGGGGGAAGTTCATATTTTTGAGATAACAAACTTCATTTTACCTTGGCGAGCAACTTGTAGAAATACAATTTTTCTTCTTTAACCGCAATACAATGCTGGTGGTTACTATCGTGCTTCTCCTCACTGTCTAGCTTGTGGAGTGCTGGGTTTGCTGCCAAATCCATGATTCTGGTAATTCCCTGCCTTCCCTCATCCACATCCAGCTCTGCATCTTCTCCAT
This sequence comes from Sphenopsis melanotis, assembly GCA_035221435.1. Classification (NCBI taxonomy): domain Eukaryota; kingdom Metazoa; phylum Chordata; class Aves; order Passeriformes; family Thraupidae; genus Sphenopsis; species Sphenopsis melanotis. The sequence continues at coordinate 14,055,058 of JAWMRF010000048.1, read as the reverse complement.
CCTGTGCACATCCCCAGATCCTTTGCCTCTCCTCCATCAAAGTCCTTTCCTTCTCTATTTAAAAACTCTTTGCTGACTTGTGATCACTTCCTGATTATTTAGGTTAAAATATGCATTTGGTTGCATTGCTGCCTATACATGTAAATAGTTCTGTTTTTAAACTAAGAAATGTGGAGATTTAGCTTTTTGAAAACTCAGACACAAAATGAAATGGTTTGATGCTTTGCATTGGGTGTAATGCAGCTGAAATAATATTCCTTCCCTGTTTGCAAGTACATAGAAAAGTGTGTTTCTTGATATTGATCAAAGAAATACATTTTATTGCGCTGTAATTACCGATGGAGAGACAGAGGGGAACCCTTATAACAGAGACAAATATATTTGGAAGAAAAAATAGCTTTAGGACTGAAAACTAAAGAATGTGGCTTAGATAGCGTGATAATGTTCTTTGTAGAAAGCTCTGAACAGATCAGAACTTACTGGATAACTGAGGATGTTGATTATAGTTAGCCCTTGGCTGTTTGTCTAAAGTCATCTTGGGATTGAGCATGGATTTATTTGGTAATCATAGTAGTTCACGCAATTTATCTAATCAAGCACACTGCAAGTCTTCATCCACCACCAGATTTTATTTCTTGCTTGGATCTTTCTGCCTTACGTGACTTGAATAAAAATTTTCATAAAACCTCTAGATTTCTGTCCAAGAATGGATGTTCACCTGTGGGCAGGTCCACAGGCAGGAGAAGAGAGTTCACTGAAGCAGCAGCAGCACAGAATCCCCTGCAATCTGCTCTGAACTGTGGCAGGTTCTGTGCCTCAGAAAATCCAGTTCAAAACTTCAGGAAGTTTAAGCAGGGATTAATTTGGCCACAAGTGTTGTACTGGCCTTCTGCAGAGATCTGAAATCTTGCCAGAATTTATACCTTGAATGGGCTTGCTATAATAATTTAAATTAAGACAAGATAATGTTTTGTACTTGCAGGTGGCGCAGAGGGAAAAAGGGGGCTGATCTTGTACCAAAGAAATGAAAACCAAATGTCAGTTAAACTAGTTAACTGCACAGCCTGAGCCAATGTGAGATGCTTCAGTGCATGTAAGACCTTGAGTTCTGAGGTGAAAGCAGGCTCAGGGATCACAGCAGCCAGTTTGTCTGCAGCTCTTTGCTCTCAGCAGCAGGCAGGATATGGCACCATCTACATTTAATCAGTCTGTTTTCTGACATGAGTATTCCTCAGTATTTATAATTCTTTTGATTAGATTTACAGCCTGCTCATTAAAATAGCAGGTAATTATACACATTTTCTTATTTTCCTCTTGCTCTGCTATCTGAATTTAGCTATGACCCTGGTTTTAGCCGCAGTCCTGAAGGTGAATATATGCAGAATGTGGCTGCTAAAGGTGTCCACAGATGTCCCTTGCTTCCTGGTAGCTGAAAGACAAGAGATTTGTTCAGGGTCAGAGAGCAACGTGTCCCTGAGGCCACACAGCCCTGGGGCTGCAGCTCCTGCTCTGGATCGCAGGCAGAATGGATGTCATGCCCCTGCTCTGGGAGATTCCTTGTTTCCTTGAGCTCCTGGAGGCATGCAGGGAATGCACATGGCAGCAGAAATAAAACCATGCACTGAATGCCCATGGCAGCAGAAATAAAAGGTCAGGCAGGAGATGCCCAGAGGTCCACGGCCCTGGCTGGTGGCACCCTGAGAGTCCAGGGACCACACCTGTGGGCACCTGAGGGAGCCTCTCTTGGGAGCCTGGCTGTGCTGCTCCCCACGGCTGGGTGCAGGCAATGGGGGACCAGTTCAAGGGCTTCAATTGCTGCCCCTCTTCCTGTTATCTCCAAACCTATTTCTGTGAGTCGCCTCAATTTTGGTGGTGTTTGCAAACCTTCCTGTGTGACACCACACTTGTTCCACACTTTATTCTCAATGTGGAGCCATTTGGAAGCTTCATTTTGTGTGGAAATGGAGCTTGCTGCCTTGAACACAACTGAAATGTTTTTCATCCCATTTTTAACCCCTTTTGAGTTGTCAGTTTGCAATGAATTGTGAATTCAAGTCAGTTCTGCCTGAGGTGTTCTCCAGTTCCTGGGGTTTGTACTCTGCCTCATGACAATAGTTTTACATGTGCTGTTTAGCCCTTCTTTCGTCCCTCTCATCTGATCTCTCATCAGCTCCTGGGGGAATTGGTTTTATCGTGTTCCAAACCTTCACTTTCACACATCTAAAGCATCACTCTGTTCTGTTCTGAAACCCAGCACCTGGTTATGCTCATGCTGAGCAAAATGAAGTACCAGAGGCAAGGGCAGAGCAATTAGAGCTCTGAAGGATCCGCAGCAGTTGCTGTTTCCAGGAACAGCACTTCTGCAAGATGATGCTGTGATTACCTTGCCTTTGAAAGTGCTGCAAACTCTTTCAACAACTTCCATGGGCGTTTGCCTCCAACGGAATGACTCCAGTTTAATTTAAATGTAAATGAAAAGTACATAGTTTAAAATGTTTAACAGGCACAGGAGGATTTTGCACAGAGCAGAATTGCTCACGTGCTGTGTTCTGCCGTGGTTATTATTCACTTATGGCACATCTAAAATCTTTAATCAGCTCCAGATTACTTTCTCCCTCCCTCTCCCATCCATGTGGAGGGTCTTTAGGAGGACTTCCCAAGAGCTATGCCAGCTTGGCTTCTGCCAGATGCTGCTGGTTTCCTAAATCCTGCTGCAAAGTGGCTTTCATGATTGCAGAGCAGAACTAATGCCTTCTGATGCTTTCTTTGCAATGAGTAGCAAAACCCAGGCGTCAGTTCCTGCCGTAATTCTGGGTCCTGGCAGGCTCTCCTCGGGAGTTCCTGCCTCTTTTCACTGCAGTAAACTGTAGGTTTGAAAAGAAGGCCAACAGGGAGTCTCTGACTCCAAGCTTGCAGGAATTTAGAGAGACTGTTCTGAGGTGTGGAGCTCACAATAAGAAGCCTCGTCCATATCTTCAAAGCCTTCAGGTTGCTCTGCTTTCTGCAGAGAAATCCTTGGGAGTTCACTGTACTTGAACAGTTTTTCCTACTGATAATTTAGATATTATTCCAGGCATTGCATTAGTTTCACTGTGAATTTCCATCTACCTTATGTCTATGTAGTCTCCAGTCTGTTCTCTTGTAATTAGAAAACATGATTTTTCTTTAAAAGGCACAAAAATAGGATCAGGCCAATGCTTGTGTTGCACACACCTGTGGTACAGCAATGCTCCCTGCCCTGGGGCTGAGGTATCCAGGTGTGTGAGCAGTAACAGCACACGGGCAGTTCTGATATTATTTTATTTCCTGTGAAACAGCAACAATACTGGTATCGCAAAAAAAGGTCTTCTTAACTGTCTGAATTGTTGCAGGTTCTAGTTACAGGATCTTACTACAGGCTTTTTAATTCAACTGCCCCCCAAAATTCCATTTTTTTATCACCTTCAGGCTTTGCCAGTCTGGAGTTTTCCTTATTACATACATCTGCTCAAAGTAATAAGTGTAGAAATTGCTTTTAATGCCATAACATTAAAAATAGATATACTGAACCTTGCTGAAAGTCACATTATTTTTAATTGTTTGACTTGCAGGGGATCAATAGCCTGGGAACCTGTGAGTAGTATGGACAATTCATTCTTCACACTGTTCAAGAGCTGTGGAGTTAATCCTGTATGTGGTAAGTTTGTCAAATTAACAGATTCTTCAGTTTTGCTCTGGTTGCTGCTAGGGATAAGTAAATAAAGATGGAAAACCCACCCATCTCCCAGGAACTGGCTCCAGCCCTGGGCAGGCTGCAGCCACGGAAGTAGGGGATGGTGGCTTTTACAGTGAGAGCTGTAAATCAGATGTTGTGTTTGTTCTTGGTGGAACCCCCAAGAACAGTTCCACCAAGAACAAACTTGGGCCAGTGTAGGAATCCATAAATGTGGGAATCCATAAAGTTAGAGGGTTTTAAGATGATGGGAAAAGAATGCAGGCCTCAGT
>JAWMRF010000048.1:13997865-14048971 GCA_035221435.1 Sphenopsis melanotis | reverse complement strand
AAAATAAAGCTCTTTTTCTTCCTTCACCTGAAGAACAGTGGTGTGCTTGCATTCTTTCGTGTCCGATAGTGACAAGTGCCTGCAGGAAAATGATCAGGCCAGGAAGGGAAAGCTCTGCCTGTGGTGTGGGACAGCCCCAGGGCCCCCAGCTGCCCCTGTCACCCCTCCAAGTCTGGTTTTGAGGCACAAGCCCCTCATGGCCAGCCCTGGCAGGGCTCAGAGCTCCAGAGCAGCCCAGGCTGGTGCTGTGCTCCCCCAGGTGCCCTCGGAGCCCTGGGAGAGCCAAACCAGCACAGCCACAGCCCAGGGATGGTCCTGGCTGCTCCTGCCTGCCTGGGATGGCACTGGGCAAACGAGCTGCTCGCTCTTTGCCTCCATAACAAAGAGAGTTGAGGTTGTTCTTTTAACATTTGGATGTTTGCAGAGTTCTGCTTTTCCTCTGAAGGGCTCTGTGGGATCGGCAGGGCACCCTCACTTGGCTTTTTAAAGTCCAGGTTGCATCTCAGTACACTTGTGTTTGCAGGGTAACACAGAGTATTTACTTCTTTTCCCATTTCTTTAGTTTAAAACAGAGATGAAAATCAGTGACTTGTTTAATGGGTTGAAAAATCTCCACTGCTACTCTGACACTGGACTGCTGTGTACCTTGTGTTGTTTTGTTTCAAGTTAGGGCATTTTCCCTGAGACATAATTTTCTTCATCATGGAATGCAGTATGAGGTAGAGGTTGCACTTCAGAGACAAATACCTGGTTACAAAACATTCGGTTTTTTTCACCTCACTGTTTCCATTTCTCCTGGCAATGTCCCTTATGTATTCATTAGAGAGAGGATGGATCAGTGTGGCACAGATTTGGAATAAGATTCACACTAGGAGATGTGAAAAGACAATATTGAGATAGAGAATGGAATTTTTTTTCATGTATGGGAGACAAATACTTTGAAGACACAGTATCTGTTTTTGATTTCCACAAATAGTTTTCTTCCTCTTACATTTCCATTCTGAAATTACATTTCAGTAAAAAAACCTTGTATTTTTTCTTTTTTGAAGTGAAATGGCATGTACAGTAAACTGCTGCCTTAAACAGTAATGACTTGCTCAGGACTCCTTGCTGGTAGCTAGTGAAGCACAGATATATCCCAAGATGAACAATTTGAACAAAAAGTAGCACAACATTTACTTGAACTCAGCAGCAAACTTTGATTGAAGAGGGTCTGTGTTTGTTCCCCAAGAACATTTGAGTGCTTGACCTAAGCACAGAAATAGGCAGGGGAGTGTGGGGGTGATTTATTCCAATATTTCTTCTGCCAGAAGCCAAGTTTGGTGCACATATTTCTAGTTCATCATGAGTTCTATCAAGTGAGGAAACAGACCCAACAAGTGACTAAATCTTTTCTAGCTGGCACTATGTATAACCTATTGCAGTATTCCATTTTTGTAAGTCTTCAATATTCTTGTAGTTAATTACAGTTACTTGACTCATACAACTAAAAATTACATGGGAATGGTAAACTGTGAACATTTGTGACAAGATTTCAGCAGACAGTCTGAGTGCCAGTAGTTACTCTGAAGGAGTAAATAAATGTCAGTGTCTTAGTCAGCTCCAGAATGAGACCTGACAAAAACCCTACTGAAATGATTGGAAGTCTTCCAACAAATTGACTCCATTAGGCTTCAAATTGGAGGGTTTGTCTACTAAAATGGGATGGTATTCAGTTGTTTGTATTGTTTGTGGCATACTATTAATTATAATATTTTTATCTTTGAATACTATCAATGATCATACTTATTCAAAATGTCTGTAGCCTTCTGGTGAGAGAAATCTTTCAATCCTGAAACTTCCTGTCCTGTAAACAGCTAGTACCAAATTGTGACAGCCTGATGGCAACTTGTGTTTTTCTGCTTCACTCTGTTTAGCTGGAAGATAAGTGAGACAAGAAAATTAAAAGTGATGAAGATGTGAGGCAGCCAAAACAGCTCAGATTTTCAGATCATAAATGTTAAGGTATATAGACATACTGATACATACCTATGTGCATACAGACATCTCTAAAGAGTGGCAGGCTTGCATCTGACCCAGAATTTGACTTATGGCTGGGAAACAGGAGTTCAACTGAAATAGACAACGGAGGTTACATTAACTCAATAAAAAATGTAGGGCCTGACTCAAAAATCCAGCATCTTTTAACAGAAGTCAAGTGGTTTTCTCATTTGTCTGGCCAGCTTCTATCAAGTTCATTACTCTCTCTTGATTAAATCTTTTCTAATGATTTCTGCCTGAATGAGAAGCAGAGAAATGGTAGCCACCAATCACTCCTCAGACAGACTCTGACAGCAGTGTATATGACTCATTTCTGTTCAGCTGGATCTCTTTAATTCTTCCTAACTGGGAGGAAAAGGGTTCCATCAGCAACAGATATCCTAAGGGTGTAAATTCTGGGGGAAACTTCTGCTATGTTATAGCTGGCAGTAATTAGAAGACTGGAAAAATTGTTGCAAGTTTATCAGGAATACATATAACAGTGAAAAAAGGGAACCAGGGTAGTAATGCTAAACATTTAAGTTGTTACAGCCCATTTGTCTCACAGACTTTGTTTATCTAGAGGAGAACAAAAGGCAACTTTTGCCTCTTTCGTGTTTTTTCTCTAATTGGAGTCTATGAACAGTTTGGTCTCACCTGAAAATGAGTGATGGGCACCTTTTGGCCTGAGTAGAGCGACTTACAGGAAGAGCACCCTAGTCAGGAGCAATAGGTACACAAGCTTTTGTGATGCAATCAAACTTCCAGTCAAAGTTATGGGCAAATTTTCATTTTATGCAGAGGATTCTGCTCTGTTCTAGCCCCAGCACCGGCATGGTGCTCACGCCTGTACCTGGCCCTGCCCTTTGCTCATCTCTGCAGGTCCAGGTGTCCCTGCTCCAGTCTGGGTGCTGGGTTTGGGTGCTGCGTGTCAGTCACAGGACCCGAAGGACCCATCCTTCTCCAGGCAGCAATCCTTGGGACAGAGGGAAGGGCAGCAGCCCCTGGAGTGAACCTGTGCTTACAGAAAATGGAACCTGCTGTCCTTCCCTCAGCTTGGCCTTCCAGGTAGGAGAGGGAAAATTATTCCTTTCTCCCCAGCCACCTTTCATTTCTTATTTTTCTCTTTTATCTACTTTTTCTCATGAGGCTGATCATAAATGTTGTCTTTTCTGACAGGGAACTGGGCTGCTCTCGGCAAGATAACAAACATATGCTCTTTCTGCCACTTTCCTTGTATAAAATAACTTTTCTTATTCTATTTGCTTTGCTGCCAGTTCTTATCTGGAATTTGGATCATAAACCAGGACTGTCTTTCTCCAGGACCACTAAATAACATAATGTCTGGTAAATTGTGAGCATTTCCTTTTTATTTTGTTCTGAATTTTATGATGTTTCAAAATAGGCTTGGTAACTATTCATACCCTATAGAAAAGTCAGAAACAAAAGCCCTTTATCTTCTTCATTTCTGGCTGCTATGTTGACTTGTTTTAAAGTGTTGTCTTTGCCTTCTTTATTGAAAATTGGCTTTTTCTGGTAATACTGCTGTGGGTCAAGGTCTGATCCGAAGTTTACTGCTGTTAGTACCAAAACTTTTGCTGTCATCAAGAGTGTTATTTGTATTTATAATAATAATGAATAGCACGTAAACACTGCACACAAAACTGCTCAAGAGAATAATTTTCACAGATCAGGGCAGGGTTTACTGTTCTGTCTTTAAATCTCCTGATATCTTCAATTGCTAAAGAGAAGTGAATGAATTTTTTGACTGAGATGCATCAGGGTTTAGTGCATTTCTCATCCAGTGGATCCATCAGGACACTCCTGTCCTGTTGTTGCTGTGGTGCTTGGAGCCCTGGAACTGAATTCCTGGTTGGCTGAGGAGCACAGAGGGCATCAGGACACCAGGACACTAGGACAGCAGGACAGCAGGACACCAGGACACCAGGACATCAGGACATCAGGACAGCAGGACACCAGGACAGCAGGACACCAGGACACCAGGACACCAGGACAGCAGGACAGGGGGGTCTGGGGGGCAGCTGAGCCTGGCTGGGGCAGGAGGAGCTGGCTGGGGCAATTCCCAGCTGCTCTCCTGGAGCTGTGTCAGAGCAGCCCTGGCACAGCCCCCAGGAAGGGCTCTTTACTGCTCCAGAATGCCAATGGAATTATTCATCAGAAAATCCATTTTAAGTGCTGCCTCCAGTTGGGGTTTCCATGGAGACTGCTGACCTTGTAGGAACAGAAGCAGCCCCTGTCTGGGAATGGCTGTGCTGGGATGGGAACGCAGCAGATCACAGCTGTGCCTGTCTCAGGCAGGCTTTATCCAGATGTGAAGGGTTTTGGGATCAATTGTTTCCCTCTTCAGATAAATCCTTCACTTGCTGCACCCCTGCAGGTTGTGAGACAGCAGAGAAACTAAGGTGGAGAGCAGTGGCAGGAAAGGGTGGGCAACAGGGCCTGGCCAATTCGCACAGAACTCTGCTGGCCTGGAGTGCTAAAGGGTGAAATAACCTCAATTATGGGAGTAGCTTCACCTGCCCGTGCCTGTGCCCATTGCATGGAGCTGAGAGCAGAGAATGGGCTCCCTTGAGGGGCAAATAATAATAATTATTACTTATTGTTATAAATTCAAACTACGTTTGTGCCCTTGTTCTGTGTGTAGAGGAGAAATACCTTCTGTAGGAACTGGCATCTAAGAACCCCAAAATCCCCTTGTTCTGTGTGTAGAGGAGAAATACCTTCTGTAGGAACTGGCACCTTAAGAGCCCCCAAATCCCCTTGTTCTGTCTGTGAAATACCTTCTGTAGGAACTGGCATCTAAGAGCCCCCAAATCCCTCCCATGCCAAGTTCAGAGCATAAAGCAAATAAGGCAGCCAGAGGTGGTGTCAGCCAGCAGCTGCCATTCCAAACACCCAGCCAGCCCAGGAGGAAGCTGGAGGCTCTCAGAACATGAGCCAAAAGTGGAGGGCAGGTCAGGGCCAGGAGCAGAGCCTCAGGAGGGCTGGGGTCAGTTCTGGCTGCTGCAGAATTCAGCCAGAACAGCCCTCAGGTGGCCCCAGCCCCGTAATTTAATTGATGCTAATTCACAGCACTTCAGGATCTGCTTCCCAGTGTCTGGAGAGAATGTTTTGAGAAGAGCTCTTGGCCAAGGATGGATTTCTGTACATGAGTGTTTACAAATAAGCTGCTTACCCCCCGGGCTTTAGAGATAGCCACAAATTCTGTTTCTCACAGAACCTCAGCCCCCAGCCAGGTGGAGCAGTGCCCTGAGCCCGTGTTACAGGAGAAAAGGAAAATGCAGATTGCAGAGAGGGACATTTACAGTGTCTGAGGTAAGTTCTGGCAAGACCAGGTAGGAAAAGCCTGAGGAGTTAAATGAACTGAAAAGGTATTTATGGGAAGGGAAGGGAAGGGAAGTAATCATCTTTACAGAATGAAGAGGGGAGCAAGACCTGTGAACATATTTGATTGCCAGGAACAGAGCCCAGCTGCCTTTCACATCCCAGACACACATAGTTTGAGTTGCAATTGCTTTCATTTTATAAAAGCCACCATCTGTAGGGAGAGAAAGCAGAAGGTCGAAGTGGAGGTAACATAACCTCTTCCCTGTGCCAGTCCCAAAAATTATTCCTGCAAAAGCAGCAACCTGTAGACCATGTAGGAGGCAATTGCCTGCATTTTGTGACATCTGTTCTAGCTTCACCTGAATAGATAATGCCAGATAGGTGAAACAGAGAACTTAGGGGAACGACTGCACAAGTGACGGAAAAGAAAATTGTTCTTAAAGGATGGTGGGAGGCACCTAGTGGTGGTGATGCACTTAAAGAATGTTAATTGCCAAATAGATAACTGGAATTTGAGAGTTTGAAATGTGCTTATTTTTAAAGGCCATGAAAGGCGAGCTCTGAGTTCTTCCTTTCTCACTGGGAAGGTGCAATGTCTCAGAAATTATAGTACACAGAAAGAAAGCAGAGTTGAGCTGTTTTGTGCTTCCCAGTGTGCATTTCTTGTGGTGTCATTACTGAGGCTGTTATCTGAAAAAATAGCTCTATTAAATGAAAAGCTCTGATATGGAGAAGCAGATTATCTCTCTTTCCTTGTTAAATTACTGCACTGATGCACAGCCCGAAGGGACTGTGTTTTTCTTGCAGTTAGATGTTCACAGGACCAAACGTTTTCCTAATGAGAAGGCATTATTAGAAGTTGCTGTGCACAAGGCTTTGTTGCTGGTCATTATGGGTTGTGGACAATGTGAGGGCTGCAGGGAGGTGTTCAGGGAGTTTGCAGACACGTGTGAGCTCTGCAGATGGGTTCCAGGGAGGGAACCTTGCTGCAGCCTGAGAGCAAAGCTGCTGCAGGAGAAATGCCCTGTCCTTGCCCCGGGCTTTGTTGGAGCTGCCTCGGGCACGGCTGTGCTGCTGTGCCAGCGCTGTGGGGACCTGGGGACAGCCCTGAGCCCTGCCCCAGAGCAAAGCTGTGCCTGCAGTGAGGGCCGGGCTGCAGCCTCCTCCTGGGCTGCAGGCTGAGGGTACACTGAAAATAAAACTGATTTCAGAACTTTGGTTGGAACTGCTGTGGGTTCAAAGAGAATTTATTCCTACAAGTGGCTTCTTTGGAGTCATATAAAAGAGCACAACTATTACCCTTTCTGTCCACTCAAATGCTCCTAAGTGGCTCCCCTGATTTTTGCTTTATTCTGGATTTTCCTCCAGAATATTATAAGCATTAACTAAAGCTAGGGTTTAGCAATGGCAGAGCTGCTAATTGTGCTGCAGTTTTGGTGGGGTTTTTTGTGTGTTTTTGTTTGTTTTTTTTTTTTTTTTTTTTTTTTGTCTTGAACTGTTGTATGCTTTATTTTCTGTTTGTGAGTAGATATCAGCAAAAGCTTAGCCTGGGGGATGCTTAAAGGGACACATTCAATGCCCAATCAAGCCTGATTTTATTCAGTAACAACAGAAAATAACAGGGGTGAGAGAAAATTTCCGTTTTGCCTTTGGTGTAGGTGAATGAGCAGCCCACAGCAGCTCTGGGGAGCTCCCCTGAGGCAGCAGAGCTTCCATCAGAGCAGGGGCGGGTGAGGAGCCCGAGCAGGGCTCAGACATCCCCTGGGACTCAGTGATGCTGCCCTGTGTCAGCACCTGGGGAGAATGCTGATGTCAGTGGTGCAGTTAGTGCTGTAATCATGCTTGACAAGATGAAATATGGCCCCTGAATTCCAAGAACATATGGGATTATTGAGAAGGAAAATGGTGTGAACAAGGGCAATTATAGCAATAACTATCCATGACACACTACATGGAGCCAGCCAAGCAGAACACAGATATAATGAAAATATTTTTAAAGGCAAACATGATGTAAGCCAGCGCCAAAATGATCTAATTTATTATTCTGTCATGAATGATGAATGTTAATAACCTCTGTGTTTCACAAAATGGCAAGAAAGCTTTCTTTTATGTATGACTTGCTACATGATTTTAAAGGAGACAAAGGGAAGAAGGTTTATTGAAAGGGGATGAAAAACCTTTCTCATCTAAATTCTAATCTTTAATTTTTCAGCATATAATTGCTCCAGTTATTTTTGCACACCTCACCACATCTGCACACCTGTGCAGCACAGAGGAGGCAGCTGGCAGCCTTTAATCACCACAGAACCAGCCCTGACCTTGGAAGGAGCTGCTGCCCTGTGAGGGAGCTCAGGAGATTGAGATGTGACGTTTCTGGGCTTGCATTATCATTTTCAGATAAATGTAAGGGTAATAAAGGTTTCACACAAGAAGTATTATTTCAGAACCCATCCCTTCTGACCTGCTGTGGGCTGAAACAGTCCCAGAGCCAGAACTTGAGGCACAGGCACTCGGGCAAGGCCTGGCCCTGGCTCTGCACTGAATGCCAGAGGCTCTCTCTGCTGGGGAGGCTCAGGGCAGTTATGCTCTATAAAGAAATATCAGGTATAAAGTTTAACAGAAATATTGCCTGCACATCAGCAGGTCTCTCACAGGATGTGTAATTGCTCTGATGGATAATTGCAACAATAGCACTGACAGGGAACCTTCATTGTTATGCTGTTGTTTACAGCCCGTGTCAAAAGAATCACTTTAATAAATACAAAGTCCTTTTAGGAAATTAAGATTTCTTCTTTATTTGAGGAAGAAAAAACAACAAAATGAAATTATTTTACTAATTACTGGCAAAGTCATTCTTGCTACATTACCTATTTTTAAAACTCACATTTCATTCAATTAAGATTTCATACTGTTGACAAAATGATGCTGTCCAAAAAAAATATTGTAATAGCTGCTATACACAAGCCCATAAATAAACTGCAAGATTTTCAAGCTTCAAGAGACTGAGGACAGAAAGAGATTGTTTAAAGATTCATTTGAGCATTTCTTATTCAGTACATTTGCTGCATTCAGTACCAAGAAAAACACTTTGAATCAAACAAAAAGAATGGATATCGATGGCAAGGGAACACATTTGTGCATGGTGGGGATTTTCACCAGTTTATCAAAACCAGAAGAAGCCCCATCCCTGATGCTGTGTGATAAATTCAGTGCTCCAAACCTCAGGGGCCAAGAACAAGGTAAAACTGCTCCATCCCCAGCCCTGCAGCCAGAGAGGACCCAGGGACACAGGGGGTGACCAGGGCTGCCTCACCACACGGCCCTGTCCCATTCGAGAGTATAAACCAAACACCTTTTCATGCCTGTCTTAGTGGGGACACCAGGGAGGGTGGCCAGGGCTGCCTCACCACACGGCCCTGCCCCATTCCCAAATATAAACCAAACACCTTTTCATGCCTGTCTTAGTTTTGGTGAGCAATTTTAAACCAGAGCACACCTGGATGGAAAACTGATGCAGCCCTTTGTAGCAGTGTCTCTGCTGTGCCTCTTGTTTGGGGATTTTTCCAAATTGACCTTGGGCAGTCACAAAATGACCAATACAGCTCAGGAGGAAATGCAGGTAATTAAAATTGTGCAGAGGGGAATACTCTTAAAAATAAAGATTAAAAAAAACCAAAACTTTTATATGTTGTCTGGTTCATTCAGAGAACTTTGTGCTATAACACAAGGATTAGAAAATGATCAAGGAGGGTTTCAATCTGTATTTGTGGTCACAGTGTAAAAAAACCAAAAGCAAACCAAAGAAACAAACCAAAACCAAAAGAACTCATATGGTCCAGTATAAAAATAGGCTTAAATACATTGTCTGCACACAACACAAACTCTGACCACTGTTATCACAGTACTCCTCTATTCCATCTCCTCTGTACATTCCAAGGGCTCTGTCTACAAGGTCTTTTGGGGGAAAAAAATCATTTTCAGGCTAAGAAAAGCCCATATATTTGCACAGCTGTAAGACAGAGCGGTGCAGAAAAGGCTAGGAGAAAACCATACAGAAAAACCTAAATAAAGGCACAGCCATCTGCACATTTAGCTTTTACTGAGCCTCTGTTTGGAGCTAGCTGTCAACCACTGGAGTTATTTAGCATTAGGAAACATGAGATTAAAGCCCGTGGATTTAAATGTGCGATGTGCGGTTCTGCTCTGTTCCAGATGCAGAAATCCAGCACAGATCTGGTGCAACTAAAATAATTTCTGTAGAATGTTCTGAGCTGTAAGCTCAACAAGCTTGGGTGGACTCTGGGCTTCCAGTTTGGGGATCACACCAACAGGTTTTGGCTAGGAAAGGGAAAAGGCAGGAAAGATTGGGCCAAACTGAAAGAGATAATTTTTTTAGTGCAGGAAGGAAACAGGGACAAAACTTGGTTTGGATCAAACAGAAATTAAATGCTTCGAGTTTTTCTAAACTTTAAATTCCACGTCTTTTGGATTAAACACCTGACTAAATTCAGTCATAATTGGTGGGTATTTCCTGTTCCTAAAGATCAATTTACTTTCATTTAACTTTTTGATAAATTTACTATGCAATAGAAAATTTCCACTCTGCGCATTAGAGTGTAAATACCTTTTCTCTTGGAAACAAACAGCACATTCACTGGAACCAGGAATGGTCTAAGCTGCTGAATACACAAACATTTAATTAAGGTTAAAGAAACCCAGCACGAAACATCTTAGCAAGAGGTGAGGTTGAAGAGTTGCATATTTTCTGCCTGTTTGGGGTTTTTTGCATATTTTCTGCAGTACTTTGGCAGCCCAGGGGATCAGGACAGTGAATTCCCTGCTGATCTCTGAGAGCAGGGCTAAGGCACGAGGGAGAGCTGGGGACAGGAGCTGGGGATGCAAAGCCACCCTGGGGAGAGCCTCACCTGGGGCAGTCCCTCTGGGGACCCTGGATGCTGAATAAATCCCAGAGCAAGCCCCAAGGGCTCTGCCAGGGGTTAAACTCTGCTGCACAGCTGGGGTGGCCCTGCCCCGTGCTCCAAACACCACTCTGAGACCCCACAAAACACTGCTCAGAAGAAAAATTACAGTGTTTATTTCCTCCTTAAAGGTACTTCATAGCAGTACTAAAGCAGAAGCTACTAAATGCTGAGCAGAGCCTAAAAGCACAGAAGAGACTGCAGAGCCCTGTTTAAAAGCTGTCTGCAGGAAACAATACACAGAGCTATTTGCAGGCTGGCTGCCTTCACAGTGTATCAGTGTGTTACATCCTCGTGGCAGGAGTTCAGTGTCTCAAAATGACCAGAAAAAGGAGCAAGGGAAGTCACAGTGCCAGCTCTCGGTTCCTAGAGGCCACGGTGAGTTTGCAAAATGCATTCAACAGAGAGCTGTGGATTGCAGCCCCGAGCTGCAGGCAAAGCAGGGGAATAATTGAATAATTTGTATGGCAATACAGACACAGATCAGCAGCAGAGGTGCTGGGGGCTGCTCTAGGACAACCACAGCAGTTTTGCCTCTGATGATAACATGGCAAAAGGAAGAGCTAAAATGCTAACAGGCCACATCCAGATTTACACCTCACAGGTGCTGTTGATGTGTTTATCAGCTTTGCTCATCCACACCCACGTTGGGAGGGAGTAACTGGAACCTGCTTCTCCCTCAAGTCCTGGCCTCCTTGTAGCATTTAGATAAACACCACAGTATGTATTTGGAATCAACTTCACTTTGATAATTCTGCAAGGTAAAAAATGTAAACAGAGAGAGCACAGCAAGTCTGGAATAGTCTCATTACAACATCACAATGGGAAACATTTCATTTTGGAGCATAAAAACCCATCTTTTCAGAGGTATGTTGCTTTCCCTCAGTTCTGGGAGCTGGAATGATTCAGGGAGCAATAAGCCCTTCTTGCATACCTCGTGTTTTCATCATTGCTGACAAAACCATCCAGTGTATATTTGTGCTGGTCATTTTTACAGATATTGCTAATAGCCAAGTGCTGGAACGTGTTACAGTTTTGAAGGCAAGCAACGAGGGCTATTTACTCAACAAAACAACATGGCAATTCCCAATTCATTAGGCAGTGATTTAACACCCCAGTTTTCTGCTGTCACTGGCAGTGAGGAACAGCTGGTGGACACGGTGTGCAGGTCCTGAATGTATGGCTTGGCTTTCTCTGAGGAGCTGCTGCTCCTGTCACACTGCTGATAAATCAATGCGGTTTGCTGAATTGCTGCTTTTATCCCAGGTGTTCAGCTTGGTGGGGGTTGTGCCTGGCCTGTTCCCAGACATCTGGAAAATAAAATAGTATAGAAAATCTATTTATTTATTTTGCCAAGCAACTCTTGCCTGGATGAAATAAAAGCTTGAAAGCATCTATTTACATTACAGTGTTGTCACAGGGTCTGGAGAGCATATGGCATAAAGGATTCTTAAACAGTTATTGCCAGGATCTGAGATGATTGGCAACGATCACTTAATAATACCTATCACTTCAGATGTCTCCTTCTTTATAAAAACAAATGTCTTCTATCTCAAGACAATCTAAGGAGAGCTGGAAAATTATATTCACGTGTTGGCTTAACAGTAAGAAAGCCCTACCAGAGAGCCACCATCATCAGAGCAATACATTGCCAAAATGGTGCCAAAATGCAGAAGTCCATTGCAATTGGTGGGAATGGCCTTACTGAACGACATCCAGAGCTCATAAAGCTGTTTGCTTTTATTTGATGGCTTCCCAGAAAGCAGAGTTTTGTCCTTTGCTTTCAAAACAGATACTAAAGCTGCAACTTTGTGCTTGCTGGTTCCACCTGTCTGCACCTTGCATTAGGCTGGTATTAAAAATACCCATGGGCCTGCTCTGTTCTTTCCAACAGAATTTAATGGGAAACACTCTCAAATACAGTAGGGGAAAAAAGGAGCAATACTTACAATGTCTGAACTGAAGGGCTTCACATTGACATTGCGTGTTGAACTACTGGTGAGGGACCAGACCTTGGTTTTGTGCTTAAAGGCAGCTCTAACCTTTGGCAAAAAACAGTGAAACCAGTTGAAAAAGCTGTGTTTATTTTCACAGGTGCAGCCTGCAATCATTTCCCCTTTTTCCTCCCTCCACACAAATGTCACTGTGCTATTAAACAACAAACAATCCATCCCTACACTTTTCTTTGTCTTTATGGACTTTTCCCTGGGACACTTTCACATTTTCTGACTGAACACAGAGCCCCAGGCTCTCCCTGGGCTGCACAGCCCTGACAGGTCCAGGTGCCACCAGGACAGAGAGCAGCTGCCAGCCTGCTGTAAAATTAGTCATTTAAGGATGCTGGATGAAACTCCCTGGAGATGGAGCAATATTCTCCACCGAGTGAAAATCAGCTGCAGAAAGGACAGATGGTGAGACAAGGAGGTGAGACTGGTCAAGGACTGAGGCTGGAAGTGACTGGTGTGGAGATCAAGGGCATCTTGGCCCATTTTCCTGTGATTCTTTATAACACCAGGGCATTTCTGTCTGGGAATAAAGCCCTTTTTCACCCAGCCACTTCTACACCCAGTCCATGGATGTTTCTTTACAATATCTGAGTTTTACTTCTCAGAAAGAAATCCTCAAGGGTTCCTGCTGTTTAGCTAAAGGAGTACTTTAGATATGCACAGCCTGTGAAGGACCCAGTAGGACCTGCTCTCCAAAAATAACAGCACACATCAGCTGTGTGGTTTTTGAGGATAAAAATTTTGAAAAGTTTCTGAATTTAATTTCTCATGAGGTTCCAGAAAAAATAACAGCCATTCAAATATTTGTATTTGATATAAAACATTTGAAACTTGAAGATTTCTAAGCCTGGGGGAGAATAGAATAAAGAAATATTTTTCCTCCCTACCTTTAACCTGCCTGCTTAATTTTAGTTGATTTCAATAAAGATCAAGAGTTCCACAGTCAGACCTGACTCTCCAAACTGATTTTGGCAGAGATCACGTCAGTGAATGTTCTGAACTGGAATAGGTTGGCAAATATTAATAAATAATAATTTCTCTACAGAAGAGCTGGAGTGCTGCTGTTGCACAGAAGCAGCAGCAGGTTATGGGGCAGAGCTCCTCATGAGCATCCAGGAAAAAATCTGTGCAGAGCCAAAGCTGCCAGGGTCTCCACTGGGCATTGCCCTGGCAGGTCTGGAGATGGCTCTCACAAAAACCATTTCTTTCAGCAATGCTTGTTGCTGGGCATTTTCTGCTTTCTGCCACGGGAGGAGAGGATGCTGCAAGCCAAATTTACATCAGCCTTGTCTTGGCTTTATCCCAGTTGTTCTAATGAAGCCTAAATGCAAAAAGATGCCTCAGTCCCCTACGAACACCTGAACTTCCTGCCAAGAAAAATACCTGGAATATCTTCTGCTCAGTATGGCTTTCCATTAAGGACTGCACGAGCAACATCCAAAAGTGTGTTTTGCTGAGAATAATATTTATTTTCCTCGCTGGGGCTGCAGCTGTTGGAGAGCCCCCAGCAGGGACTGCCAGGGTGAGTCCTGCTCCCACTTCTGAACCTCCTCTCCCCACAGTGCAGTCCTGCCTGCTCAGCCCCCCAGCTCCCAGGACAGCTCCCTCCTGCTCTTCAGCTGCTCCTCTTATCTTGGTTCTGCGTTTCAAACCTTCCTCTAATTAAATGCCAATTAAAACAAACGTCAAGCATGGGTGAAAATGCTGCACGTCACAGAGCCAGAAGAGTCATGGATTAATTAAAAGAAAAAGGAAATCAGTGACATAGCAGGAAATGATAATGCAGAAAATCTGTTCTTGCTTCACACTTATGTTCTTTGAATTTGGTAACACCAGATTTATTAACACCATTTGGTTACATACCTCTGAGTTCAGAAGACAGTGAAACAGGAACATGAAAAATCCCTGAAAACAGAAAAAAGGGAGAAGGGTGAGGTCTGGCTGCAAAAAATCAAATGTTTCACACTGTGTTTCTCTCAGTATGTACAGAACAGGCATCAGGAGTTGGAGCCCTGTAAATATCTGAGTGCACCAAACCAGAGTGTCCCAGGTGAAACTGGAGAAATCTGCAGCACTGGGTTACTGTGGGGCTTCTCTGGAGCTATTCCTGCAAAAAAACACCTCCTAAACTTTGCTGTACTAAAGGAAAAATCTGGCTGAAAATATGCAGAAATTCTTGTTTCATGACAACAAGAGAACTTTTTGTTTGCGGTTGCAAAGACCAAGGAAATGCTCTTAGGGAAACACCAGATCAGGATTTTTCAGGTTAGAAAAGTAAGGTATTAGCACCACGAGAATTTTCACAGCAGAATTTTGCTATCTTTGGGCTTTTAGTCCAATGCTAAGTGAAAAGTCCAACGCAAAGTGAAAATCCCTTTCCCTCACAAAATAATTTTATTTTTCTGGCAGTATTTTTCAGCACCAAGAACCCTGTTTCGCTATTTTTGTATGCACAGTGCTGTTTGTTTCCAAGACAAGAAAGGATTTACTGGAGATTGTTTTTCCCTCCTCTTTGTAACCACTGCTTGGGAATGACCTGTAACACTCCTATAGGGTTGTGCCTGTACTGAAATGTCTGCTTACAGCTAAGCAGACGTTTACATTCCTCCTTGGACAGAGCTGCTTTTCTGGATTGCTGTGCCAAGGAGATGAGGGCTGAGTTTCCTGCACGCAGGAGTTCTGTACAGCACAGGGAATAGCTCCACTTTTGATCTTTCCTATAAACTTCTGTTTGCTTTCATTTAGTCTCAGTAATGAAGCCTCAAATTGGCATTGAAAAATTGGCCTTGTATCTCTACAGAAGAATCCTGCCTGTGGTACACAGTGCTGCAAGAATGAATTTCATTTCATTTCTGAGGCTCAGTGCTGTCTCATTTATTTAATTATTGCTACTGGAAACTCTAAGGAGTGGGATACAAGTTCTGTTTGAACAAAGACAAGCAATTGCCAGCACTCTGTGCTTAGCACAGACTTAAAAGACAGAGGAAGGAACACAGGATAAAATGCAATAAACATAAACATGTGAAGACATTACTAATGAGCCATTTAATTGCATCTCAGAAGCACTTCTGTAGCCATAAATTTCCCCACCAGGTACTTACCTGTAGTGAATTAAAAACAGCAAATATGTACTGAAATACTAAAGCGTGGGCATTGACAGCCAAAATGCCAAAGATCCACGAGCTCCCCAGGATGGGTAAGAGAACAGCCACGGCTTTAGCTGTTAGTCTGTGGGAGAAAATGAAAACAGGAAATTGTGGTGAGACCCTTAAAGAAACGTCAGCCTCCACACCAAGGAGTTTATCAATTATGTTCTGGCAGCAAGGCAGCAGGCAGAACTCTTCTTTACTATAAAATTCTTTTAATGGGAAAGATTTTAATTATTTTTTCATCTGTGGAAAGGGAGATAACAGAACATTGGTATCACATAGGATAAATACAGGTGGTGAGTCACGCACTGAGGGAACAGGGAAAGAGATCTGAGAGATGGTCATAAAAACACATAAAAACAGGGCAGGCATGTCCTCAGTTCACAGAGAGGTTTGTAGTGGGCAGCCAAGTGCAGGAGTCAAAGGGCAGCGAGCATTCACATCCCAGCCCACACACAGTCACAGCCTGGCCACCCTGAGATCACCCAGAACACTCACCAGGCCAGGGGCAAACCAGCCCTGCCATGGAGGCACTGCCGAGGAGCCAGCAGCAATCCCACCTGCGGGAGGAGCAGGTGAACCTGTGCACACCCAGAACACTCACCAGGCCAGGGACAAACCAGCCCTGCCATGGAGGCACTGCTGAAGGGCCAGCAGCGATCCCACCTGCGGGAGGAGCAGGTGAACCTGTGCACACCCAGGCACATTTCCAGTGCCAGCCCTCAAGGGACAAACTGCTCCTCCTGGCCAGCTGAGAACAATTGAGCAGGAAAAGCACAAAGAAGGGACCAGTCTCCATCTGGAACATGTGCCAAGAAGGTAGATCTGATCCAGCTTCCAGCACCACAAACACCTGGTGAACTGTTGTAGCCCATGGGATTCATGCAGATTGATCAAACTAAGTGTTTAAAATATCAGTTAATTCAGCCTATGGTACAATTACAGATAGAGAAGCCATGGGGCAGCAAAGAAACAGGGGTAGTGAGAAACAAAAAGTCAGTCCCTGCTTGCTAAAACCATGTTTTTTGGAAATGATCAGATTTCTATTAAGATGGGAACCTATGCAAGAAAAAAAAAGCTGTTTCAGGGAGATTAATGTCCTACTTGTGCCTTGTGCCCCCTTGTACAGATTAAAGCACACATTGAGAGAAATGCACAGAGCTGCCTGACAGGAGACTGCTTGTAATTACAGCAAACACAAAACAAATTATATTTTTGTACAGCACAATTCAATGAAGAAATCTTTAATTAAACTTAGAGACGAGATGTCTTGTTCATTTCAGTGACCCGAGTACACACTTCATTATATCCTCAACTAAAAGTGTGTCATGAAGTTTATAGAGAAATCTGGGACAGGGAAGCATCTAGATCTTTTTTCTGTTCTGGTTTGGGTTTTTTTCTGTATTGATTCATATCTTTGTATGCTCAGCCATGAATATTTCTGCACAGTTCAATCTAATTCTTCAAGGAATTGTTTCAGTCAGAAAACAAAGGAACATCTTAAAGCTTGAGGTCCTATTTAAACTTTAAAATGCATTTTAAAAGATACAATTTTTAAACAACTTATACAAGTTTATTTTTGTGTATCAAAGATGCTTTGGGGGTTTTTTTCTCTAATAGCATTAAAGATCCTCCCCAAACTCTAAGATGAAATATGCTGCACTGGGGAGCTGCCAGCAGAACAGCTCCTGCCATGGACCTTGTGCAGGAAGAGCTGTGAAATGCCACTGAGCACCCAGGAAAATGCAGTGTGCAGGATCAGGGGCTGGGCAGGCCAGGAACACCTGGGGATGGATCCAGACCCTGGCATGGTTCAGGTGTTCAAACACCTGGGGATGGACCAGGTACACCCAGACCCTGAAGGGTTCAGGTGTCCCAACACCTGGGGATGGACCAGGTACCTCCAGACCCCAGGAGGGTTCAGGTGTTCAAACACCTGGGGATGGACCAGGGACACCCAGACCCTGGAGGGTTCAAGGTTTAACCCTTTGCAGCCTGAACCAGCAGGGATTGGTACACCCAGCACAGCTCCACCTGTAAAACTGCCTTCACCACAAACCACCTCGTTTTCTTTTCCTCTTTTGTTCTCACACTCTCTGGTTTAATAAAATTTTCAGTTTGGAATATAATTTTCTCCAACTATTTTGTTGCCAAAAATGTTATCGTTGTTTCCCTTTGAGTCAGAGCATAAAGGGCTTCATCTGATTTGTAGCTGGGGGCAGAATAGTCAGGCAGTCAATTTTCAATATTTTCAAAACCATTCTTACAGTTTGGATTTCCAGAAGCCTTTAATATTGCAAATTACTCATATAATTTTAAAAATCACGTTTAAATAAAGATGGCTCTTCATTAAGCCCAAAGTTCAGCACATGTGCAGCAGAATTCCATAGCTAAAATGAAAATACAATCCAGATGTGGAATTTTCCATGCTAAAGTATTAATGTTTCATGCACACTCATTTAGAAAAGCAGCCATGCAAAGGTGAAATTCATTTAAGACTGATGGTCTGCCTATGATTCTCTTAAATCTCAGTAAGAATTTTTTTAGTTTTTCCCTAGTTATTGCATAGCCTTCTATGCAATTTGGAATTTCATCCTGTGTAGGAAATTATTAATTCAAGGTGTTTGTGAGCTTTACCTACCAACCAAAGGACCCAGCTCTACGGTTCCTGGAGCTCTTTTGTCTTCTTCCACTTACCCCTCCCCTTCCTACCCTTATTCCATTTTAATCTTTTAACTTTAAAAAAGAAAAATACTAACTGTAAAATGCTGCTTCAGAATGCCATTAAGGTAGCAAGGTAAAAAAAAAATCCTAGAAATACAAAAGTTAATGTTCCACTAGGTACATTAATTCTGACACACTGCACATACTTTATCTCTTCTTTTTATTCCAGTTTTTCTTTGGTACATGAATATTTTAGTAGATTAGTTCTAGTACACTAAGATATAGAGCACAATCAAATAGATGCTTTTGGAGAAGGAATACTTCCCCATGCACGACTTACGCTGTGCAACCTAAAACAACCAGTCACTAGCATCAATGGAGCTTTACATTGCCCATAAAACTGGTGACATGAAGCAGTAGTTTGGGGCAGGGGCTGTGCTTACTTTGCAGGTACTGTGGTTCAGCCCCACCAGCACTTCAGAAACCTTGCTAGAAGCTTTTTGCTTGTGCCCAAATGTGTCAGAAATCAGAACAGCCATCTAAACGTCTCCTGAGTGCCCCTTCTCATGCCCTGGCCTTGGCAATTAACAGCCTCACATTAACAGTTTCTCACATGCACTATCCAAAGCTCAGATATTGTCATTTTCTGCAGTCCAACAGCACCAAGTTTGGTGAGATTTTTGTCTCTCTGCATCTAAACACACTGAAGAATCAGTCCTGAAACTAATTCATGATGAAAAAAGCAAATCCAGCACAGAATCTCCTTTCTATCATTACATTTTGCCAAGTTGTTGTTTTTGGGGTTTTTTTGCAGGTATATACACCTGTCATTACTGAGACAACTTCTGGAAAACACAAAAAACACTTAGAGTCTGATTTAATTTTTACACCTGGAGAAGCCTTTGGGGTGTGAGTAGCTGCACAGAGCCTACCTGTGAGTTCAGGCTGTGCTGTGGGGCTGCTCACACCCTGCCCCGGCACCAAAACCCCTTGGGCTGGCAGAGACTGAGGGAGCTCTGCTCACCCAGAGCCCAAACGGGCTGTGGCAGGGCTTGGGGAGCTCCCTTGGGGAGCCCAGGTAACGCCTGCAGGTGTGCCAGGTAATGCCTGCAGGTGTGCCAGGTCCTGGCAGCTCAGGTAATGCCATGCAGGTGTGCCAGGTCCTGGCAGCTCAGGGGCTGCCCTGCAGGTGAGCCAGGTCCTGGCAGCTCAGGTAAGGCACTGCAGGTGTGCCAGGTCCTGGCAGCTCAGGTAACACCCAGCAGGTCTGGCAGGCCCTGGCAGCTCAGGTAACGCCCTGCAGGTGTGCCAGGCCCTGGCAGCTCAGGGGCTGTCCTGCTCACCTGAGCACTCGTGGCTGAGCCCCTCTGGCAGAGCCAGAGCCCAGTTCCTCTGAAAAGCCTCAGTCAATTTTTCAGACACAGGAACAGCATTCACTCCCTCCATTAATTGCTAAGCTGTCCATTTAACATCCACTCACCCTTTCAATCTCCAGTTGAAAAAAAAAAATGTTTTCCTTCCCTTTTCCTGTTCTTAGAGTTGAATTCTATTTCCTGAGAAGTAAAACCTTCCTGACAGAGCTCTTTTCCCATCCAAATTTCTTCAACCGGCTTTTTTCAGTTGCTTTGGTTCCAGCCCTCACCTCAGACAGGATTTTGCAGCCTGCTGAGTGTCTGGCTGGGGACAGGCTGTCAGGCAGCCTTTTAACCCAGCTGAGGTCGATCACCAGGGGAGGGAGGTTTCTGAGCTGGATAATTGCCTCAGCTGTACTGCGGCCCCGGTGTGCAAGGAGCACAGGCTCCAGCACCCCTGAGACACATCCTCATTGCCAACATCATCCAAAATCATTGATTGCAGTTACTGGAGTGAGCAGGGACACTTGTCCAGGAGCCCAGCTGGGCCCTGCAGGGCACTGTGTTTGCAGCTGGTGTGGAACAGCCCCGCTGAGCTGTGACTGCCCCTGGCCCTCAGCTCATCCCTGCCCTGAGCACGCTGTCGACATTTACACCAGTGCACAACGACCACAATGACACCTTACAAGTGAGAAATTTCTCTGCTTGCAGGAAGAAAACTTCATTACTTCTGTGAAGAGAACCCTAATTCACAAATCAATTTTATTGGTTCTATATGGAGCACTAATCCTTTTAAGACTTCTGGCACCCACTTTTCTGTCATGATGCCTGCAGAAGTAAGAACTAAATTCAGACTCATAAGCCGAGATTATATAATCATTGGAGGAAATACTGTCTAACAAAAAGCAAAATTCCTTCACCACAATTCACAGAACAAGGCAGGTCTTTTAACTAAAGTTTCTCTCTTGTTTCTCGAGCTCCTCTCTAGTCACTTCCAGCAGTACCCTTTGTGTTTTATATAAAAAGAAATAAATCCCCAAACCTGTGACTAACATTTCAGACTCGTGACCGAAAAAAGAGCAATTTAATTGCAGTTTCCTGTTTGTTACAAGCAATGTTTACTCACTCCTCAGCTGGAAGCTGCAGAGGTGCTGGGAAACCACGCGCGGCAATCCCGGCTGTGAATGGAAGTGATTTTCACCCCAGCCCTGTGTCTGAGCTGGCTGTGCTGGCTGCTGGCCCTGCTGAGCCCTGAGCACAGCCCCGGCAGCTCTGTGCTGCTCTCTGGGCACCCACAGCTCCCTCCTTATCCCAGGAGCAACGCCAAGAGCCGCAGGTGCTGCAGGTGCTGCAGGTGCTGCAGGGCTGAGCTGCCACCACACCAAAAGGACAAATGAGCAATAATGGTGACAGCTCATCTCTCTGATGGAAGGAGGCAGCAAAGGGCACAAAAACCACAGAACAATCTCCAGGGCTGATGAAGAGCCACTGAGTCCATCTGGGATCAGAGCAATGAGCTCCCTTGCACTCCTCAGGGAAAATAAACTCCTGTTTAGTGTGAGAAATGTGCTGGGGAGTTGGAGCTGCCCAGCAGAGCAGGCACAGCTCAGCCCCAGAGCCAAATCCCTCAGCCCCTTCCAATTCACTGCCAGTGCGACCCCAGGGCGGGCTGTGGGTGCCCCCCTGAGTGAAATCCAGCCCTGGGCTCTGACAGAGCTCTTGCTCTAAGGGGTACAACTCCCATCCTAAAGGGACACACGTGGAGTTCACCTCTGCTCCTGACTCCAACAGCAGCTCATGAATTCCTGCAAATACACAAACACACGTGTACCTGTTCTTCCTCCTCCTCCTCCTCCTCCCCTCTGCCCTGGCTGCACACCCAGGCTGCTGGCACAAGGAATGCACTTTAATCAGCACATACACAGTTGCTTACCTAATCTGGGGTGATTTCTAGGCAGAACTATAGGAAATTAAAGGGGAAAAAAAGACAAAACTAATAACTGCAGAGGCCATTTCCCATTTCCCAAATGTTGTTTGCACTTTCAAAATAATGGTGTGAATCTGACTAAGAACCATTTACAGTCACTTCAGATCATTGCTTTCTTGTGGGTGTCATTTATAACCCAGGAAGAGGCTGCTAAATGAGAGCATTGTAGCTACAGAAAAAAAAACATTCTAGGCTGCAACAGCAAATAAATTCAGATTGATTTTTATCCCCTGAGTGGGAGGGGAGGTGGAATTGTTCCTTCTCTCAGCGTTAACAGTCTGCCCTCTCCCCACAGACCCTCCCAGGAGGGCAGATGCTGCCACAGCAGCCTCACTTCTCACACACCTTCCCAAAAATCCTTCCCAAAAACCTCAGGCTGCCTTTGGAAGACACAGCATTTGCCCAGGGCACGGGAGCCTGGGCTCCAATCACGCTTTGCTCAAGGGATTGCCCTTTCCATTTCTGCAGAAAAGCATTTTGACTCCCTGCTTGGTGCTCATTCTTGCCTGTTGAACCTGTCCCACAATTATATATTGAATAATTAAATATTGTCTGGCTCAGAGAGAGAAGGTGAGCTCCACAGATTAGTCACAAGGCACTCCCTGAGAAAGGAGAGCCCTACCTAATCCTTGCTTTATTAATATTGCTGAATTTATATTAAACATTCAGCAGAGCAGGGACTGGAACTCAAGTCTCACTTCAAATCCCCATCAAGCCAGACAAAATTAAGGCCATGACCAGAAATGGAGCTGCCTTAGGAATTTTAATACTGAGAAGGCAATTCCAGGGGCTGCAGCACTGACTTCAGCACCTAGCCAGGGATTTAGGAATCCCTGTCTTGCTGAGGCTTTCCACAGATAAAATCCCTTGTCACCTCCATTGCTTTCAGATTCTAAACATACAAAAGAAAAATAAAATACTTCCCAAAAATAAAGTACTGAACCAAAACATGTCCTTCTCCTTGTCTTTAGTGCAAGTTATTAAAAACAAATACAAAGAATTAAAACATAAAGTCACTGCAAGCTGAATTTTAGGAGTTTGTGATTTCCCCAGGGAAACAGAACTTGCAGGGAGATTTTACCTTCCTTTTCCTACAATTCCTTTCTCCAGCATTTTTTGGTACCAATTCTCTCATTGCACTGCTGTTGAGGCAGCATTCTCTTCCTCAATCCCCAAGCCCAAGGCAAGAGCTAATTTCCCACTGAACTTTGCCATTAAGTCATCAAAGAAAGTGAGAGTTATTCCCACAGCAGAGGAGTGCTCCACAGGCAGTCGGGGGGGTTAATGAATGGGTGAGGATGAGCAGGGCTGGAACCTCTGCTCAGCCACTCAAGGGACACCCAGAGGCTCCCAGAGAATCCCCTGAGATTCTGGGCTGGGCCCTGCCCTGGGACCTCTGCAGAGCCACTCAAGGACACCCAGAGGCTCCCAGAGAATCTCCATCCCTGTAGGAGCTGGGACCTGCCCTCACTGGCCTTGCTGCACATTTGTGTTTTTATTTCCAGAGCCCTGGGTGTCTCTGGGCTCCCCTTCCTGCTCTGCCTCTCCTGGAGCATCACCTGGACCTCGGGAGAGCCCCAGGGGAGCAGGAAATGTTTTCTCTTCTCCACAGCAACTGCCAAATGAGCGTGCGGGACAAAGCTGCCCAAACCTCCTCAGGGCTGCTGAGAACAGCCCCAGCGAGCAGGGACAGCCCTGGAGGATAAACTCACAGTCAGGGGAGCACTCTTTAGCAGCCAGGTGCACAGCATGGGCAGGTTCTTTGTTTCAGTCATGGGTTACGCTTTTTGGAAATCCAAAAAATGTGGCTGCTGAAAATGCATGAGGCTCCAGAAATGGATGAGAGAACAAATTTCCCAGGAGTGCTTGCTGATGGCCATGGCCAGAAGCCAAAATAATTAAATTCTTAGAAAATCATGTGGAAAATGAAAGCAGTTTAAAAGGAAAAGAACTGACCCTGATGCTTACAATAGTGAAGATTTATTCCTTTCTTGAACACAAATGTTCACTTGCCTATTTCCCACAGTGTTTGGTTCTTCCTTAAAAGATTCTGGAGTTACTTTATAGAGCTAAGAGGGGGGAAAAAGAGACAAGAATATATTACCCACTTCCATTACAGGTTTTCCCTAATAGTCTCACAAAAGCAAATTGACAAGAAAGTCTGGAGGGATTCATTTGGGTTTTTAAAAGAAAATAAATTACAATTTTTTAATGGTTTTTTTTGGGTTTTGGGTTTTCTTAACATACCATGCTATTATTAGGAGTCAGTTTGTCTCAAAGGTAAGACAAAAGAGCAACAATGTGTTCTCACAACCAGACAACAGAAACCAAGGAGGAGGATTGGGTTGCATCCAGTTTGCCATGAGCAAGCCCTGGGTTGAGCAGGTCATGGTGTTAGTTCTGTCTCTAGGTCAAAGATACTAAATAATTGACAAATATGGGTGTAAAGTCAACGGGAGCAACAGGGAAACAGGGTAACCCTGGGCACTCTGCCTGCGTGAAGCTGCTCTGACCCTGCAGACCCCTGTCCTGGCACAGAGCTGGGGCTCAGCCCAGGGGAGGGCACTGCCTGTGGCACTGCCTGTGGCAGCTATCCCCAAAAACAGGGGAGGGCACTGCCTGTGGCAGCTATCCCCAAAAACAGGGGAGGGCACTGCCTGTGGCACGGCCTGTAGCAGCTTATCCCCAAAAACCTGCCCACCTGTCTGTTCCAGGACAAAGAAATGCAGCTCTCAGAGGGTCAGATGCTGCCTGTGGCTGGGGCAGGCTGGATGTGACCCACTCTTCCTCCAACATCTGCCCCTGGTTGGATCTTCCCCATCGTTCCACCCTCTTTCCAAGCTCCCAGGGCAGGATTTCTCATTTCCCATGGCAGCATCCTGCACCCTGTCCTGAGGCAAGCTCAGCGTGAGGCATCACTCTGCGTGGATCTGCAGCAGCCCAACCCCTGCCACTTTTAATTGGCTCCATCTCTGCAAGTCATCTTGAGACAATATTCTGAAAGTTAGCCTTATTGCTCTATTTACAGCCATCTCAATCTCCTTTATAGCTGTTCTATCCTGTGGGGAAGCTCCCGGGGCAGTGAAGGGAGATGGCAGAGCCAGGTAACACAGAGGGACTGCCAAGGGGCAGCAGCTGTGGGAAGGGCCCCTGGTGCTCCCTTGTCCCTGCAGGGCAGGAGCTGTGCAGGGAGCTCTGCCATGGAACCTGATGGGAAAGGGCACACAGGGAAGGGAGAGGCTGCATCAGAAACACAGAGCGGCTCAGAGAGAGAGAAAGCACCAGCAGGCAGAGCTTTCAACACCCCTGGGCAGGGGGAAAGCAAAGGAAGCAGCAGAGTGTGGCACTGCACATCTCTGCACCTTGCCAGACCAGGAGGATAAAGTGGATGGAGCCTTTTCTTCCCTAAAAATGTCAAGACTTGTCCAAAGCACAGGATTGCACAGAGCTAGCTTCATTTAATTAATTACAACTACAATGAAACAGAGTTTACAGCTCTGTTTTTAAGACTTATAGAGCTATCTTCATTTAATTAATTATAACTATAATGAAAAACACTTTACAGACCCGTTTTTAAGAGTTGTAAAGCTGCAGTCAGTGCTGAAAACCCACTGTGATTAATTTTGTTTTCCCTGCTCTGGGATGTCAAACCAGGCACACCATATGCTAAAAATAAGAAGTAGCCCCCACCCCGTGCTCCGTGTTGGGGTTTGAGCTTTCAAGCAAAGTGTGGTTCTTTGGAAAGACTGCAGGCAAGCATCAAAAATTATTGGTAATCTAGAAAACATGGCCTGTCTAAAATGGCCCAGGCTCCAATTCCTTCTTTCTCAAACTGTCCTTGAAGAAACACCAACTTTTTAAGAGAAAAAAAAAGGCTCTGAACTAGTTATTCCCTGAAGAGACTGAAAACTCCATCACCAGAGGCTTTTGCCAGTAAATGTGATTGTGTTCTACACACATTTCAAAATTGTCAGAGACAATTACACAGCCATTTGCCACTCCTTAGCTGACAAGTGGCAACAAGCTGCACAGCTGGGAAGTTCTGTAGCCCTGGAACACCCAGAAAAAGCAGCCTTCTCCAGGAATCTGCAGTTTGGCAAATATTTCTGCCTTTTAACCCAAAGTCAGTGGGACCCATATTTTAATTGAGGATGACGAATTAACAACCACGTCAAATCATGAGGAAGATTTGTGTGGAGCAGCATCCACCCCCCGAGGAGCTGAATTGTGAAAATGATCCCTTGACCCCAGCAGTCTCAGTGACCCTCGATTATGCAACGATGTCAACAGAACAATCTTCTCCCGTGTCCATGGCAACGGCAGCAGCGACAGCGAAGGATCAAGGTCAGGCACACAAACTGAGAAGTCATTTTCTGTGCTTCGTGTGAGCTCTAGCTGCAGCAGCGGCAGACAAATCCTGCATCCCTGCCTGCTCTCCTGTCTCAAATGCACAGCCCAGGAAAAGGGAACCAGCACTGCGAGGGCTGCTGGAGCCCAGTGCAGCTCTGTGCCTCTTGTTGTGTGCCTCAAGAGAGCACCTCAGAGTTTAACAGTATTTCTGATGCTAAGGGAGCATCTTTTCTTTAATGTAATTGCCTGTATTTTCCATGTATTCTATTTTCAGATTGCTTTATTGGGAGAATACATAAACCTCACATAGCTAGGGGCTGTGCCAGACTGGGCAGTGATTTACAGGCTGCCCAGAGCTCTGCACGAGGCACATGCTTAAATAACATTTGTATTCTGCAACGCCACAACTGTAATATTTGTTCTTATTATTCTGCATAAAGCTGACACCGAGTTCCAGGATTACAAATTGGAGCCAAGGGTGCAAATGAAGCAGTTCAAGCAAACTCTTGAGGTTATTGCTGTTCACAGGGAATAGTCCCATTTGTGATGAACGAGCAGCCTTTAATTGTTGCTCTGGAACCAGGCACCAAGCTGTGACTCACAGCCCCATCCTCCCACCAGCACTTTCATGGCTTCAAATCTGATATTAAAAGATGGAAAACTAAATCCAGCTAGGACATTTAAAAACAAATTAATGTGAACTTCAAAGCTATAGATTTTTAAAACCTGAAAGTTTCTGTTGCTGTAATTCTAGAAGTAAAGGAGCCAAGCTGTCCTTCAGAGAACTTTGGGAGCAGGGAGGGGACAGTACAGTGACAGCACCGTGTGCTGCTCTCAGATGTCTCAATCCCATTTTGTTAACAGCACCCTTGCCCTGACTCCTCTGCACCTGGCACCTGCTGTGCCACAAAGGACTCACCAGGAGCGATCCAACCTCAGCCATGGGGCCAGCAGAGAGTTCTGTTCTCATTACATGCTGTGTAAACCCTGGGCTGCCCTAAGGAGGTGAGCTGTGAACCCCCAGGCTCTGCAGAGGACGGGTCACACCTGCAGCCACTGCCCTTGGAGTCTGGCAGGGACTGCTGGGCTGGAGTCAGGGAAGTGATCCAGCCACAGGTCAGTAAGTGCAGCACAAGGTTCTAGACAAGATGATAAACAGCTGGAGGGGCCTTGGTAGGGCCCCTTCACCTCCAGCACTGATTCTGTTCTGTTCACAACGAGGTTTCATCACAGGGATTTAATAACCAGGTTTTAATAAACCTCATTCTCTCCTGACATCCACATGTAAAAGCAAACATGACTAAGCACCTCTAATAAAAATTGGTTTATCTGTATACTCAGAAAAACCAGCACCTGTTAAAGATGAAGTTTTCCCTGTATATTTTGTACTCATCTGTTTTGTCTTGCTGCCCTTCCTAACACAGAGAGAAACAGGCACCAGCATCAGAGCTGCTGTTCCTTTGGAGCCAGAATCAACAAATCCTGTCTAAGGAGCAGTGACAGACACAAAACTCTTCCCACAAAGGACAGTTCTGGCTCTGAAAGACACAACCAAGGAAAAATCAAGCTGTGGAGGGCTCCCAGTGTCACCCAGCTCAGACAGGGCTGGTTGTTGCTCCTGGCAGCAGAATTAGCCCTGGCAGGCAGGGTCCCACCTCTTCTGAGAGCTGCTCAAAGGCAGCAGCTCTCCAGGTAACCAGACCCACTGCTTTGCTACTCCCCTCCCACTACAGGAAGCTTAAAGATATTGGATTTTTTTCATCAGTTTAAGCATGTTTCTATTTGCCCCTGTTTGTCTCCTTTTTGCAGAGCAGCCTCCCCTCTGCAGCTATGCTTTACATCCTTTTAATCCTTTAATACTCCTCCCAAAAAGTGCCTGAAATGCTTCTGAACAATGACAGCGTGGCCTGGAGCCTTTCTGCAGCCTGTGACTCTCAGCACCTGCAGTGCAGAAAGCATTCCCGTTACTGTCATTATGGTCTCTGAAAGATTAGCACTTCCTCGTTAATACCCTCATTGGCAACATTCAAACCCGTGTTATTTTTAGTCTAAAACCCTGAGTCTAATAAGGAGACACCCAAACTGCATTTTTATTTGTCATATTCAATGAGCCAAAAATTTAATTAGGTTGAAGACATTACCATTGGCAGTAGCACTTCAGCTCACTAGTTGTTACTGCTTAATACTTTCATTTTAATTATTTCCTTTGTTGCCAGTCAACTCTCCTCCTTCCAACAGAGTCTAGGAGGTGCATCCCTCACGCTGTTTGAAGCCATGTTCATTGAGCACGATTCCTTACAGACAGTGAGAAATTGGGAAGAAAAGGAGCTGCTGGAAGCAGATTTGGCCTGTCACACTGCTCTGTCTAATGCATGGCTCTCCTTCAGCACATGGAAAAAGCTCTTTTCTTTTTCATTAGAGCACACAAAAGCAGGTGCTCCCTGTCTCTGAGGGCTGCCTGCAAACATCTGCCACCCAGAAAGGCACAGAAAGGATTTCCTAGTGCTGTGGATTTTGAATCCCTGTCGACTTTCAGAAGACTTTACAGATTGCAACTTGCTCCTCACATTCCTTGTGGAAGGAGATGAAAAATAAAAAAGCAGAAACGTTCTCTAATGGCATCCCAAAGAGGTGGAATTTAGTTACGGAGGAGATTGTGGGATTGCTGTGGCAGGAGAGCTCTTGTGAGAGCTCCAAGCAATGCCGTGATTGACAAGAACATCCTGTGGAAATGAACAGCTGGGAATGATCCTTACAACGAGGAGTCCTTGGACACCAAGTGGCACCAAACGGGAACGGAATCACAAGAACAAGGTGCAGCAAACACACAGGAGCTCTCAGGATAACAGCTGGTGATAAAGCAGCGAAGTTATCAGCACTGACACCCAGATTTGTATCCCAGGCAGGAGGTGGCGGGGCTGGAGGGCTGGGGAGTGTTCATAAGCAAAGGAAAACACCGAGGCAGAGCCGTGGCACGGAATGGATCAGTGATTAAATAAATGCATGAGCAATCTGCACACAGCCCGTGCTGCAGGGGTGCAATCGATGGCTTTGCAAAGTGCTGTGGAATGGCCAATTACTGACTGTGCGAGCCCAGGTGCGTGCAGCACCTGAGCTGCTCAGGACAGCCCGCCTGGACTGGGGGAAACGCTGCTGTACAGCTCTCAAACAACAAAGGAAGGACCAGGTCTGCATCAAAGCTACAGCTCTGTTTCAGTTTCCTGTGCAGGGGTTTGTGATTATTAAAAATGCAGATGGAGCCAGCACAGCAGCTGTGCTTAGACTTACTCCCTGTACTGAGATTTTCCTGCAGCCCTCTTTTGCTCCCATTCACTACAGCTGCTGCCATTTTTTCCAATTTTCAGTCATTAATTTAACTAAAGAGAAAACATATTTTTCCAATGGATAACTGTTTTACTATTTCACTGAGTTTGAGGGATGAAGAAAATAATGAATTGAGAGAAAGAACAGGGTGAATAGCAAAGAAATATTTCTGATTTTGCTGTAATTGCTTTCTCCATGGATGATTACGATAGCTATCACTTTTGGTTCACTGAGTAAAGCGTACAGTTTATAAAAAAGACAGATTTTTCCAACTCATTGGACCATTTCAGAGCAAGCAGTGAGAATGTATTTAATAAGAGTTGGACTTGGCAGTTTATTCAAGAGAAGTTAATGAAAGTGTCTCTTCTGGACAGCAGCATGCAGAAGTGAGCTGGCTGGGAAATCACGGGGGGCTGGCTAAATGTGCTGTGTGTGTTCTAAACCAAATCCACTCCTGCAATGGAGACAAGCTGGGCATTCCTTCCTCTGCTGCAGTTAATATCTGTCAGTGCCAAACAGATCCCTGGCAATTCTTTGTGTTATGCTTTAACCCTTGCAGCCGAGGGAACTCAGGCAGTCCAGTTATTACCTGTGCTAAATGTGGTCAGGCAAGAGCTGTCCCATGGGGAAGGAAATGTGCCCTTGTCCAACACTGTCACACTGGGGATCCCTCTCACTGTAACACAAAAGTCACTTGCCATGCAGAAAGCAATGAGACTTTGAAAGGGGTGGGCAGTAAGAAAAAAAAAAAAACTTATTTAGGCCCTTATACATCAATGAATGAGCTGAGTAAAGTCTTTAGATGCAGCAGAAATAAGTCAGAAAAAGAGTTCCAATGGTTCATAACTCAGAAATGTCATCATGTGCCTTTTCAAGCACATGAGCAATTCCATTAAACTAATCTGCTTTAATTGCATTAAGCTTAGAGAGGCTACTGCTTAAACTCAAACATATGATTAGTTATGTCCCTAAAAAAAGAATGGATAATTCAAACAAATGCTGTATGTATGCATTTAACTATTTCAAGGTATTAGATTCAGCATTTTATAAACTATAACAATTAGCTTTTTGGCAGAAAATCTGTTCCCTGGATGCAAAACATTCTCATTAAGCCACAACTGAATTATTGCTCAAAATTATTTTGCTGAGAATCAATAGCTAATCCTCTGATAAAAGGTTCAAGAATAATCAATGACAACTAAAGGAAAAGTTCATATTCTATACGTGTTCATTATGCTTCAAAAACAATACAAAAACATGATCTTAAGTAAATTCAAGTAATAAAAGGAGATGATAATAATTCTTTGCTCAGCTCTTTCCAGTAAACTTGTCTTGCACAATTAAAGTTTCAGACACTAAAAAAGTAGCTATTTTCACACACATAGGAAAATTACTACAGTGACCAAATACTTACTATTCAGACTGTCACAGGAGCCTATCATGCTTTAATTAGTGTCTCTGATCATAAACTGTTTAATTGTACTCATTTTGCCTTAAATTACTGGGTATTTTGCAGTTTATGTATCATTAGAGCTTAGTCTTTTATGTTTCTTCTTAAATTCCTTTTAGGGGCACTATTTTTATTTACTTTACACAAACCAAGGAGCACTGCAGTGGCAGTGAGAGCAGAACAGGATGTTCAGCAGGATGGTCTCTGGTGTCTCCTCTGTGACAACCTGAAGAGACCAACAAGCCAGGAGCTGCACTTTGTTCTGGGGGAAATGGGAACGGGGAAGATGAATAATAAATTCATTTTAGGACACTAAAAGGAATTTTGTTCGCAACTTTCTTTTCTGTTTTGGCTTTTAAACCTGAGGTTTGCCAGCTGCTGCCTTCCAAGCAGAGCACTGGCTCACCCTGGTGCACATTCTGCAGTCACGTTTGAGTCAGCATTTGAGAGGACCTGCTGCCATATGGAAAATCAGGAACAATTACTCTAAATAATTACATCAGTTTATTGCTGCTTGTTGCCAAGAGAAACAAGCCTTGTTGGTAATATCCACTTGCATTGCCAAGTAACTTAATTTTTCAGAAAGTAAACATGCTCCAGCAGCAGCACTTCTCCAGCAATAAACACCCTTTCTAACTGATCCCATCACGACCCAAAATGTGTCTCTGTTGTCAGGATTTCCTGAGGTGATCTCTGCTCAGGTGTGGCCTGAGCCACCACACCTGGATTGAGACACGCAGAGATGGTGTCTGGCCCAGCCTGGGCTTCCCTCTGCCCCTGGGGGGAAATCAGAGCTTTTGGGGCAAGTAAGAGGAGCATTTAGCAGAGGACATCAGCTGCAGCAGGAGCCAGCAGCAAGGACCAGGAGCCCAGTGGCCGTGGTGTCAGCCTGACTGAGCCCAGAGCTTAGGGGACACAGAGCCAGGGCAGCTCCTCGGCCAGCAGCAGCAGAGTTCAGTCCTTGTCAGTGAGATTAAAGTTTTCCTTTGGCAGCAGAGCCTGGCCAGAGGCGAGCCTGAGGAGGAGCCTGTTCTGTGACACCTGCAGGCTGGGATTTCTGGGCTGCAGCAGCTGCTTGGGTTTGGGTTTGAGCTTGGGAACATCCACAAGTGTGGGGCCACTCAGCCAGGTGCTCACAGACCTGAGCCACCGGGGAGAGAGGTGGCGCTGGCACCTCCTGGTGCTCCTGCCACAGCCCCTTGGTCAGTGCTGCCAGGCCCTTCAGCTCATGGTCACTGCAGGGGTGACCCTGCTGGGAAGGTGTCTGACCTGCTGTCCCTGATGTCTGTCCTGCTGTCTGTCCTGCTGACCCTGCTGTCTGTCCTGCTGTCCCTGCTGTCTGTCCTGCTGTCTGTCCTGCTGTCCCTGCTGGCACAGCAGCTCACTGTCTGCCCGCGTACGTCTCACCCCAGCTGGAAAAGACAGCACTGAAGTCCCTGTTCTTTCCTGCCCCAGGTTCACTGGACTGAGCAGGTTCCCCTCCACAGCTCCTTGCCCTGCAGCTCCCATTTTCTGCCTCTGGCTGTCTGCAAGCACAAGCCCAGCCCTGAAGGAGCCACTTCTCCTCACATCCCCCTGGCTGCTGTGAATGGATGCCAAAGCTTTCCTGCCTCACCAAATCCCACCGTGCCACCTTCATCAGCTCTGCCTTTGTGAGCAGGCTTGATAAACTGCTCCTGCCACAGCCCAGCTCTGCCCTCAGCGATGTCCATGGGGTGCAGCTCCCAGGGATGCCTGGCAGCCCCTTTATTTGGGGTACACAAAGCATTCTGCAGCCTTCGGGGATCCCTCCCTCTGCCAGCTCAACTTGTTGATCCAAAAACTCCCCTGCAGTCCTTCCTCACAGACACTGCAAACCTTTCTGCTTTTCTGGTCTCCGTGTTTGTCACTGATTTGTTCTGCTGTGCACATCCACCCTCCTGGGCTAACAGCCTGTAATCAGCTCCCAGGAGCTGCAATGCTCGGAGCCACGGGGATTGCTCACCATGAGGAACCTGCACCTGTCAGATCAGAGCCCTGCTCTTCTTTGTTCTCTTATTTCTGGGAAAATACACACAAGGATTTCATACTAGCATATCAACTCTGTGCTATAAAGGCTTTATAATTATCTTTTTTTCCAACAGACCAGTTATTTTCCCCATGACATCCTCTGTACATAAAACTGTACTTCATCATGCCTCACTGCTATGTTAAATCAGGGTATAAACACTTCCCAGGATCTGATTTGAACATGTATTTATGCACTTCTCTTTTCAAACTTCCTTTGAGGACCCACTTCTGTAATGATATGTACAAAAGAACTGTTCTCTAAGTTCTATTTACCTTCTATTGTATTTTGTTGACTTTATTTCTGTGAGGAAAGCTGTTCTGTAAGAGCATATTTCCACTTAATAACTTAATGGTTCAAGTTTTCAGATGTATCAAGCCTCTGATAATATTTTTTCTCCACTTTTCTCCCTGTAACTTTTGTTAGGTCAAATCCTGAAACTGTAAAGTGAAAAAGCCTTGGCACAAAGAGCATCTCTCAGCCAGGGTACCTGGAGGAGTCTCATTTTCAGTACAGAGTTACCCCATTCCAAATCTACAGCTGATAATACTTGGGCTAAGAACATATGCTCCTCATTAATGTTCCCCGACCAATCATTCATAAATCAATTTACTTATGTGCACACACAGAGTTTAAATAAAATAAAGTGTGTTAGTGTGCAGGGTACAGTGTGTATTGAATCCACTCCTTGCAATACAGTAAAATATCCAAGTACATGGAGCAATCTCTGTAGTTCCTCTGGTACTTATGAGATGTGCCTTTGTCTTCATACTTCTAACAGTGCATAAAAATGGGCATTGACAATATACAGTCATTTGCTTCCTGAGTTTCTATATTTCCTTCGTATTTCTGAAGGTCACAGGAGCTCAGCCAAACCTGAAACAGTCATTTTAATTCCCAGACTTCTCATTTCACTACAGCGTAATTATCTTATTGATTTTTGTGTAGACTTATTTACTGTTTTTCTTTTCCTGTTGGATAAGTGTATAATAAGTAAACTACCTTCAATTAGGTAACTGTCACCAACATTTAAAACTTAATGGCAATTTCAAAATTACATAAGTAATCCAAGCGTAAAAATTATTTTTTGTGATACCATTTCAGAACAGTTGCACCAAATCCTTATCATACAATAACCTGTGCCTCAGAAACATTAAACACAAACCATCATCCCATTTTTCTTCTATCTAAGTTCCATATTCTTTTGTTTATATACAGTGTCATTTCTCTATTTGGACTAAAGCTTCTTTAGGAGATACAAAATGGAATATTCAACATCTTAATTTAGCCCTGATATATTAAATTATCTTCTTAGCTACACACATGTAATCTCTCTATATATTTCAGAGATCAGAATTTGTCCTTGTACATTCAGAGGTACCTCTGTGTGTGCCTTACATTTCCCCTCCAGACTTGCTAGTGCTATTTCAAAGATGATTCACTCCCAGAGGCCACCACCCCAAGAGGCTCCAGGCACTATGAAATAAAGATCTGCTTGAATTTAGGCACACATTTAAATCCAGTGTAAGTCTGTGTGCTTTGTAATGTCAAGGGAGTCTTAAAGATAAGCATATGCCTAAATATTATACTGAACTGGGGCTAGAAACAAGGTCTGTCCTCAGAAGGAGCAGAAGAGTTGCAATAACCCAGGACAGATTGATGATGCTCTGTGAAATTCAGCTTTTGACCGCAGCAGGAAGAGGAAAGTCTCCATTAACAAAAGGGAAAACAATGGATCAGCAAATGCTGGAGCCTGCAATAGGGAGGGAAACACTTCAGCTCCTCTGAGCCACAGGTTTCACCCCGTGCAGCATGCAGCTTTAATAGAACACAGGTTAACGGGCTGCATTCAAGGGGAGGACACCTTTAACAGTGTTTGCTCTCTGAAGAGGGATGGTGCCAGTGCTCTGGGAGCAGCCCATGGTGTTTGCTCCTGGGAGATTGGTGTTATCATTTCAATGAGAAAAACTTACTTGAAGGCATTGGCATCTCCATGGACCTTGTAGTTGTCTGCACTGATCCTGGAGATGACTCTTGTGACAGCAATGAGAATGCCAATGTTGACCTGGAGGAGAAGGAGGAACAAGCCTTGGTCAGGAGCCCGGGGCAGGCTGCCCTGGGAGGGTGTGCTACAAACACAGCAGCAAACAGAACCCTCTGTGCTGGCTTCATTTGCCAAGAGAGGCTTCCAGGCCTGGGCTGGTGTCAGTGATTCCCACCCCACAGCTTTTCTCCTTCCTTCAGCAGCTCCCCTGCCTGGTCAGGAAAACCTGGGTGGGTGCATTGCCCACAGCCAGGTGCTCAGGATCCTCACACACAAATCAATACCCTGACTGCAAATCAATACCCTGATTGTAAACCAGTACCCTGTAAACCAATACTCGGACTGTAAATCAATACCCTGACTGTAAATCAATACCCTGACTGTAAATCAGTACCCTGCCTGTAAATCAGTACCCTGATTTTAAATCGATACCCTGATTGTAAATCAACACCCTGACTGTAAATCAATAAATACCCTGACTGTAAATCAATAAACACCCTGACTGTAAATCAATACCCTGATTGTAGATCAATACCCTGACTGTGAATCAATATCCTGATTGTAAATCAATAAATACCCTGACTGTAGATCAATACCTTGATTGGAAATCAATACCCTGCTGTAAATCAGTACCCTGACTGTAAATCAATATCCTGATTGTAAATCAGTAAATACCCTGACTGTAAATCAGTACCCTGACTGAAAATCAATACCTTGATTGTAAATCAATAAATACCCTGACTGTAGATCAATACCCTGACTGTAGATCAGTCACTCTTGGGTACAAGACCATTTTAAAGGAGCAGTGAGAAAAATATGGTAAATCTGAACTGTACTCTTCAAAGGCTCTGCTCTTTTTGATGTCAGGTCCAGCAGAAACATCAATAAAATGAAAAGAATTCCCAAGAGAAAAGCAGGAAATCTTGAAAAGACTAACACTGAAAATGTTCAACAAAGGAAAGTTTGTGCTGGAGTCACAGGTGAAGGAAGAAGGAAATCTTTATCTCTTAAAGGAAATGTGGTAAGGATTGTCTTGCTGTGCAAAGACCTTGAGTTTTAAGAAAAAAAAAGGTAGACAATGTGAAGGTGAAAGACATATTTCCCCCTTCCTGTCCAAAGCTGCCCATCAGCTACAAAGCGTCAAGAACAAGGGTAGAACAAAACTATCCTGAACTACAGAACAAAAAGAAAGAGAAGACTTCAAAAAAAGCACTGTTCCTCAGTTAAAACTCAATAATCATCCTCTACTTTGACAGAAATATTCTAACTCTGAGGACAAGAGGGTGAATTAAAGATATTTAAATTTGATTATGATTTTTTCCTTGGGTTTTTTCCAAATCTTCTGACCCCTTTTTTAATTTTAGGTTTCTCAGGGCAGATCATCACGTGCTGCAGAATCAGAGCATATCTGTAATAGTTCATTTTTGCCACGGCTCTTGAGTTTATCCAAGGGCCATCCTGTGGAACTGCCAGCTCCTCAAGTGTGCCTGTTGCTCAACCAGGTTTAAGAGATAAGAGGTGAAATTCAATGGTCTTGGGACCATTTTCGCTATTGCTACCAAATCATATTTTGTAAATAACCTCTGTAAATCCTTTGAGGTGGTAACGAGCACATTTGAGAAAGCCATTTCTGTGCTGTACTCAGAGCCTTGCCAACTCTTACTCGGACTGCAGCACCAGGAAAATACAATTTACAGGGACAGAAGCAGAGAGGCTTTGCCCCTGCAGCCCAGGCTCTGCTCCTCACCTGCCTGCAGCACAGCCTCTGCTCCAGGCACAGAACTCCCTGAACTCTGCCCCATCCATGGAAACACCAAGGCAGCAGATGGCTGACAACAAACAAACCTTCTGCCAGAAGTTTTATTGTCTTCTGTGAAAAATTCAGGTGCTTTGTCAGGTTGGGTTTTTCCCCCTCGACTGAAGACGCATCCCAGGGCCACTTGGGCTGAGCTCAGTTTGGTTTGCAAATTAACTGCAAGGGCTTTTTGTGAAGCTGCTTTAAGAGGATGATGCAGAGGCTTGTGCGCTGTGTTTGGGGTGTGGGGGAGAGTGATCTCAAAGCCTGAAGATGTAGGTAGAAGCCAAAAGACCTACATATAGAGGGAACTATTTCCTTCATCATACCCCTTGGCTCAAACCCCAAGAGAAGAGCATATTTGGTGTGGGAATCTGTGTAGGGCTGGGAGGTTCTGTGAATTACTGCCTAGAAAAGAGTGGGTGAGTGTTCCTCCCCAGCCACAGTCCCTCCACATCCTGCTGCTTTAGGCTCCATGGTGTCTGGGGTGCCTGTGAGGCTGGGCAGGATCAAGTGGATGGACTGTGTCTGCCTGGTCTATGGGGAGTGGGAGTTGAAAGGAGCAGTCTCCTGTTTTCCTCACAGCATAATCCTCTTTCTTGGCAGAGACACTGTGGATCAAGCTAGTCAAAAACTGCTTTTTGAGAAGTATTTTCAGACTTAAATGCTAGTTTATGCAGCTGGTGGCTAATTTGTTATTTAAAGAACACAGGCACATATGCACACACACCAGATAGTGTTTAGCCCTGTTATTTCCCTATGGGCACCAACACATTTTTCAGCTGGAATTTCCAATGCCCAGAGAGGTAATTTGTCAGCTCTCTTGCTGCTATTTTGGGCAGAGCAGGGTTTAGACTATTTAACAAATTGCTCTACGTGGATCAACCTTGTGAGCTCACTCTTTCTCTTTCTGAAAGTATTTGCATCCCTACAAGAACATCATTTGAGCTGCACAAATGTTACACATCGTAAGTCAGAGCCAGCCAGTTAAACTCTTACATTCTCTGCCAAGCAGCTGCACATGCAGACTGCAGGAGGCTGTGCTGGCTCAGGTGATGAGCATCTCACTGCCTGTGTGTTTTGGTGACCACCACCCTTGGGCAGCAGCCTGGGAAGGTTTGGTGCCACTGACAGCATCTCACTTCCTCCTCTGGTGCTGAGCAATGCCCAGAAAGCAATGCTAATGTGAGCAGGGGACATTTGAATATTAGATTGTTTTAATTGCTCTCCAATCATCTATAGCTACATACCTTGGAATGCAAACTGAGGTGCTGACCTGGCACAGGCTCTCTGCAAATACTCCTGACCCCTGGAGTGAGCACAGCTACAACTGCCTGCAATTTAACGTGTGAGCATCATTCTTCACCTGCTGTGGAGTGTTTGTGTGCCAGCCCTGCAGCTGTGACCCTGCACCCCTGGGGAGGGGCAGCTCATCGGAGCTGGACCCAGAAAACTCACCTAGACAGCCCTGCCCTGCCTGAGCCCAGCAAACTCACCTGGACAGCCTTACCCGAGCCCAGAAAACTCACCTGGACAGCCCTGCCCTGCCTGAACCAGCAAACTCACCTGGACAGCCCTGCCCTGCCTGAGCCCTGCAAACCCACCTGGACAACCTTGCCCTGCCTGAGCCCAGAAAACTCACCTGGACAGCCCTGCCCTGCCTGAGCCCTGCAAACCCACCTGGACAGCCCTGCCCAGCCCACCTGCCCTGCCTGAGCCCTGCAAGCTGTGCCTGTACCTACCAGAATGACAAACATTGCTGGTGCCACGAAAGCCCAGATTGCTCCGTCCTCCAGGGAGAGCCAGCAGCTGCAGGGAGATCAGAGTTGTTCCAGAGGAAACACACAGGCATTTAATCAGTAATGTTTTCAATTAAAAAAAAAAAAAAAAAACAAAACCAAAAAAACCCCCACAACTTATAAAACAACTAAAAGAGAGTGCAAGAAGGTGATGAATTTTGGAAGCAAGAGAATGATAGCCCGTCAGGACAAGGCTCCTTCTCCCCTGACACTGGGGACCCAAGGTGGGATCTCACCTGGGTTTGTCACACAGTCAGTGACCCCTCTCCGCCCCAGCCCACCTCCATAGGAGTGCAAAGCTGGGAAGAGAGGAAATGTTTTATTTGCAATTTGCTGTTCTGGTGTCCTCGGCCACAGGCTGTTTCAGGGCTGGAGCACTCTGAAATGTCTCATGGCAGT
This sequence comes from Sphenopsis melanotis, assembly GCA_035221435.1. Lineage (NCBI taxonomy): Eukaryota > Metazoa > Chordata > Aves > Passeriformes > Thraupidae > Sphenopsis > Sphenopsis melanotis. Next base: position 14,010,259 of record JAWMRF010000048.1, on the reverse strand, counting down.
GAACTTGTCTCATTGCAGCCAGAGACAAATTGCAGCCCTCCCTGCCTCCCCTGGCTGGTGGTGGGGAAGGGGCTGGCAAACACAGTCAGGTCCTTCTTACAGCCCTGAAGAGATGGACCAGTTCACCACATGTGAAATTATTTTAGGATTAAATCCTATAGTGTTATTTCAGATAAATTTGCTCTTCTTTTCCTAAATTAGAAAAGAAATTAATTTTCAACGTTTTGGACATTATCCATTCCAGATTTCAGGTGTGTAACTGCAGTTTTCTTCAGAAGATTGAATATCTTTAATCAATGATTATTCTCATCTTGGTGCAAGATTTTCCCCCCTGAGCAGGGAGCTCACTGAGGAGCTCTTCAGTGAAAAGCTGGAAAAGATCTCAGGAGCTTTTTGTGCATCATCTCTGTGAAAACCAGACATGAGGCTTCTGTGTTTAACAGCATCTCTACACAAGTCATCCTCCTGCAGCCTCTCTCCCCTGGGCAGCACCACAGCCCAGTTAACACATTTACAGACTTCCTCCCCACCAGGTTTTCATCCCCATGGCACCTGCAGGAGGGGTTTTTCATACTCACTTGCCACTTTCTCCGTAGCTGTCCAGGGACGAGGAGGCAGAAATGACACAGATCACCAGTGGGCAGCCTGCAGCAGGGCAGGGAAAGGCAGATCCAGAGGCATTATTAGGAATAAAAGTACATCTTCCAGTGAGCCCTGCAGGTTCTGCTAAATTGTGTATGAACAGCTCAGAGCCATTTTCAAATTTAGTCTAACTTGACATCCTCCTGCGCTGTTTAATCCAACATTCATTAACTGATGTCAGACAAAATGACTTTTTAATACAGTACTAGTTGAACTGTTAAACTGGATCAGTGCTAATTTCCCTGAGAACCACAGTCTTGTTTAAGCCTGGGTTTGGTTTATGGACTTTCTGCCTCTTGCTCTCCAAGCAGTGCTACATGTGAAGCAGCATCAGCCTTATTTTAACCACTTTTAACCACTGCCAGGTCCTGTTGTGCCACATCATTCCAGGCCAGGAGCTGGAGAGGAGGCCAGAGATTTATTGCCAGCACTTCTGAATGCAGTGAAAGCCATCCCTTCAAATATTAAATGATTGCCTTCTAATTCCTGTATGATTTAATAAAATGTGAAGGTCTGAGCTTTGATCATCTTACAGAATTTAATAAACAGGTCCCAGACAGAGTATTAGACATGATAGCTTAAAGTATCAATTTTCTTTTTAATTCTTTAGGTTTTCTGCATGAGGGTTTTACAAAATTCTCTGACAGACAATTTCTGCTTAATTTTACCACTATCATCCTCAAAAATTGTGTAAAGTTTTCCAGTACTGTCAGAAGTATAATTTTTGGAAGAAGTATTTCCATTCTTTAATAACTGCAGCTAGAAGCACATTTATGAATGTTTATATATTTATATGAAGCTATATTTATAAATATGGGGTATCCTCAGTAGTTAAGAAGCATTGTATTTTGAAAGCTTCTGTGACTTCTTTACAAGGAAAAACCCCAAAGAATAAAAAAAAAACAGGCTGTAGAAACTCTGTGGCAGATAATTCAAACCAATTTTAGGACATCAATTCTAAAAGGCTAAGTATGTCATTTATTGAGAAAGATGAAGCATTAGACACAACAGAAAGTGTATTGCCCTCCAATGATGAAAATATCTACTTTGCTTGATGGGGATGAGTATATTCTCCCAATTTATATTGGGAAGTTCATTTTCTATGATTTTCTTCTGCTGTGTACATCAGATCTGGGCAACAAATAACAGGAAATGATGGAATTTACATCATTTGACAGCTCAGAACAAAGTCTTCACTCTGCGGCAGTTTCTGCAGGAAAGGAAACTGGCTGAAGTGGGAAAACATGCAGCACCACAAACCCTGTCACCTGCAAATGGAGGGACAAGAAAGCTTTGCTACAGCAAAGCACCAGCCCACGAAGTCTCCTGATACTTCTGTGCCTGTTTTTCATGCATGACTTCGCAGGATGCAGGTGGAATAAGCCACTGGTGTGAGTTAGAACCAAAGAAAGAGCACAGCAGCGAGTGAGACTTCCCTGCCTCGGTGCTGCCACTGATGTGATAATCAAGGGTCTGATCTGGTCTGATCTGCAGAGGTTGTGGCTTTCCCTGCACTGGGGCTGGCTCAAGGACTGCACCTTCTGAAGTCTGATTGCAGTCACAAGAATGATGCATTTTCTCATCCAGCAGACCTGCCCTCAGTAAGGCAAACTATGATCATAAGATGACAATTTCAAATATGCTTCTGAATATAATCTTGTCCTATAGTGAGGAGACTTAAAGTAAGCAGCTACTAAATGCTTACCCCATCCAATTCCATAATAATATAAGTGCTTGCTTTCTTCTGACCCAAATACTTTGATCACCATGCTGTAAAGATGAAATCCTTCCACCAGCATCCATGCAAATGCACTCAGGAAGAAAAAATGAAGGAGAATGGCCAATATCTTGCAAGGCAGCTAAATTAGGAGTAAAAATGAATACATTAGTTCTTTGTGATACAGTCACATCAGTTTTCTTTTTTTTTAACTTCTATAGACATTTACAGGCTAAATGCTAAATCACTGGAGTAAAACTGTCTTAGAAAGCAATAGACAATTTCATTTTTCTACTGCATTTTCAGATAGCTTCAGAGTAACAAATCCTCTTACCTTTACAAAAATAATAAAAAAACCCCTTAACAACATTGCCAAATGTGGCGTGGAAATCCAAATGTGTTATTTATTTACAACAGTAGGAGCAACACTCCCAATAAAGTCTACAAAATATTTAGGGAATCAAAACCGAGTGTCTGCATCTGGTTGCTAAGCCTGCAGTAAATACAGGAGTCAGAGAGGTGGGGTACAAGTGTTGTCCTGCACCCTGTTGCCTGCTTTTCCTTCAGGTGCTCCTCTCTGCCATCTTCAATTTTTCTCCAAGCCTCTGTCTGATCAGCCTTAAAAACAGGAGAATGGAATCCTTTCTTCTTCCCAGCCTCAGGGGCTCCCCACTGGCCTTTCCTCGCTCACTGTTTTCACCTTCCTCACTCACTGCTTTTCCCTTCCCCTTCCTCACTCACTGCTTTTCCCTTTCCCTTTCCTCACTCACTGCTTTTCCCTTTCCCTTTCCTCACTCACTGCTTTTCCCTTTCCCTTCCTCACTCCCTCCTTTTCCCTTCCTCACTCCCTCTCCCGAGGAGGTCTCAGCAGAGTGGCTGTGCCACTCAGGGACAGAGCAGAGGTGACTGCAGGGGTGTCCCCAGGGTGATGTCCCCACAGTGATGCCCCACGAGAGGACCTGGTTTGCTCTGCCTCAGCTCAGCTCAGCTCAGCTCCCCAGCCCGGCCCTGTGTGTGGCAGGCTGCTGGGATGGACACTGTGCCCGGCAGCTGTGCCATCCCCCTGTGCCCCTGCCCTGTGCCCTGCAGCTGTGCCATCCCTCTCTGCCCCCTGTCCTGTGCCATGAGCTGTGCCATCCCCCTGTGCCCTGCAGCTGTGCCCCTGTCCTGTGCCATCCCTCTGTGCCCTGCAGCTGTGGAATCCCCCTGTGCCATCCCTCTGTGGCCCTGCCCTGTGCTCTGCAGCTGTGCCATCCCTCTGTGCCCTGCAGCTGTGCCATCCCTCTGTGCCCTGCCCTGTGCCATCCCCCTGTGCCATCCCCCTGTGCCCTGCCCTGTGCCACCCCCCTGTGCCATCCATCTGTGCCCTGCAGCATCCCCAGGGGCTGCTTGCCCCCAGCCCAGGGCAGGGAAGGCTTTTGCCTCCCTCAGCCCCAGGAGGGCTCCAGGCTGTGCTGGGGAGCTCCACCAGCAGGAACCAGTTTGCTGCCTCAGATGTTACTGGTTAGTTCCCTCGGCTGTGTGAGCTGAGCTCTGCTGGGCGGGCATTTTATTCTTTATGCTGTTGATTTGGGATTTTGTACTCCAGTGAAAATTGAAACGTTGGGACTTGGCAGTGCAATGAAAACGGAGGCTTTCCTGCCCAGATGAGTGCAAGGACATTCTAATGCAAATCCAATGGGACTACCTGTGTTCAAAAGCAATAAATTTGGGGTTAATTTGTGTAAGTGAGGTCTGTATGTGGTTTAGTATTTCACAAAGTTCAGTGACATATTATTAAACCAGATTAGCTTATTGACAAAAGCTGTAAGAGCCTTTCCAGTTAATTTTATCATAAGGCTATAAAATCCACTTTAATGCCTTTTGATTTCTACCAGAAGATTACTCCACAAAAATCTAAATGCAACATAAAGCAGACGTCCAGGCTAGTTCTGTCAAATGGATATTTTCCAACTTTAGAGCAGCCAAACAATATGAATCACAAAGCAGCAGAAAAATGGCACATAGTGAAGTAGCAGGAGGATGGTCTGTATAGAATTTTGTATAATACCTGCTTGCAGATTTTACATAAAATCCATAGCAAAGTTGCTGCTCATTCTGGTTGGGGGTTTTGCCCTAATTATTGCTTAGCAGTTACTCTTATATGGCAAAATTGCCTTCTGTAAAAGCACTGAGGAGCTGAGCCTTCACACACTGAACCCAAGCATGTCTTCTTGCTGCACCCTGTGAAACACCCACTTTTAGCAGAATACCTGTAAAAAGGCAGATCTTGTTCCTGCTACTCTTAGGGTTGACAGCTGGAGGGTCTGTGGAAATAGAAAAAGCAGCCCAGCCAGCAGCAAGGTCTGTCCTGCTATTGCTGATGAGAAGGTAGAGCAGGCTTTCAGAAAGGCCAGACAATATTTGTCATTTTTTTTCCTGAGGACAGTCTTAAAACAGATAGGTAATTTTACAGCTATATCACAAACAAAAACAGCTTGTTTCACCTCTCTATTTGGATGTTTCCAGCAATTCCAGGCAGGAGTATTGAGTGAGAAAGAGACAAATACCCTGATCCCGAACTGCAGATAGTAGAGACATTAGATTTTCCTGGTTGTGCTGGAAAAAACCCAGCGCTGGCTAACACCTTATACTTCAATTTTCATTTTCCTGTGTCTCAATAATATAAAAACATAAAATACATCCTGGATTTGGGAAGAACTGCCTTCCTGGAATATGCCATGAGCAGTTAACTATTGGTGATAGGTGTCAATGACCAGCTTTTTATAAATAAATGAATAAATTAGGTGTACTTGAAAGATTAAAGTCCTGTTTGTGAAGATAGAGCTTTATGGTCAAAAATCATTATTATTCTACAAAAGAAAAAAATCCACTGTTATTCTACAAAAGAAAAATTGCTGCAGAATGAATTGTAAATCATTAAATAACGCATCAGAGAATGGCAGGGAATGCTGTGTGCCCTATCTGCAGTCAAAGCTGCAATATCCCCAGAGCCAGAGAGGGGAAAGGATGGGCAGGCCCAGGGCAAAGAGGCGATGCCAGCCTCGGGCAGGGGGACACAGAGGGTCCTGCAGGGCACCCGAATGGCTCAGCCCCACCCAGCAGCCCTGGCAGGGGCAGAGGGTACAGACTGACACCTGCTAGGGCAAACCCTGCCTCCCTCCCTCTGCAAACCACCGCTCAGCAGCTCAATTAAAGCTGCAATTAGAGGTATTAGGCCAGGAGTGGGTAACGACAGGAGACCAATAAAAGGATGAATCACAACCCCCCGGACTCCAAGAGGGCAAAGCATAAAAATAAAAGCCCAGCAGACAGTATTTACATCAGGTCTGTCAGCTTTCAGATCTTTACAGGGTTATCCCAAACAATTACAGCTCTTATAGAGGAGGCAGGGCTAAAAAATCCACGGATTCTGTGAAGCATTTCATTTCTCAAAGCCCCACAGCAGGACACACAGCTGGAGCTCCACCCCACAGCGGGACACACAGCTGGAGCTCCACCCCACCCACAGCAGGACACACAGCTGGAGCTCCACACCACCAATAGCAGGACACACAGCTGGAGCTCCACACCACCCATAGCAGGACACACAGCTGGAGCTCCACCCCATCCACAGCGGGACACACAGCTGGAGCTCCACCCCACAGCGGGACACACAGCTGGAGCTCCACACCAGGAATAGACTGAGGCCCTGCTGGCCTTGCTGAGCTGTAAAGAGACTTTCACACACCATCTGAAGGGACTCAGCCGAATTGTCTGAAGATTTGGGATGGGTGAAAAAGAAAACCCTGCGAGAATACCTCACACTGTCATGCTGGGTGAACCTTCCATTGCCCTCGAGCCCATGTCCTTTCTACGGGGTTTTAGCTCTCTACTTAAAGAGGATTATTTTCATGCCTGGTTTCTACTGTCTTCAGTTTCATCTTTTGCTGCTCTCCAACGTCTCCATTTTCCTTCTGAACCATCCCCCCTCATTTTCTCCCTTGCACATTCATTGCATGACTCATTCAGGGCCCACCCAAATGTTAAACAGCAGAAGAATATGAACTTCGTTTCCAAAGTGCTTTTAGGTCCTCAGGTAATGACGGCCTGTGCAAACCAGGCATTACAGTTATTTATAAACGTAGCAGAAATTCAAAGGATCCCATTTGAGCTGAATAGAAATTTAGGTAGCTGTTGTATTGGCAAAATGAACAATATGCAAACCTCATATTTACTTCTACTGAGAAAAAATACCACCACCACCACCCCCCAATAATAGATACCACTGGCTGCTTCTGAAAAATAATGTGGAGCAGCAGCTGGTCACAAGGCTAGCTGAGTTTTTACCAGCACAAACACAGAGCACCCTGGAAGTTTATTGTAAAATCAAGTTTTGCTTCTGCTTTTCAGGTGGAACTTTCCATCAAAGACCTTACATTACTTTAAATTGCATTTTTAAAATTAACAGTGGAAAGAAATTGGGTGTACTGGTATGCGATGCAGTTAACTTGGCCTATTTGTCTTGCTCTAACTGGGCTGTTTTGGATGCCAGTTTAATGGTTCAGACCCGGTACCCTGCTCGAGGAGCTGCCCCTGCAGCAGGACGGCGGTTTTGGCTGAGGCGTGCTAAAGCCAGATCTCCCCTGGCAGAGCCCTCCCTGGGTGTGCCCGCGGCCCCGTCCCTGCCTGGAGCTGCCCCGAGGACCCCTGAGACTCACGGTTGCGGGGCTGAGCTGGAAGCTGGCCAGCAGCAGGGCCTGGGCCAGCAGCACGGCGCTCGACAGGTTGGCGTGGATGTGGTAGCGCTGGTTGCGGATGGTGCTGACAGACCTGCAGGGCACAGAAACACCTCAGCACGGCCCCAGGGCCACCAGGGATGGTGCTGACAGACCTGCAGGGCACAGAAACGCCTCAGCACGGCCCCAGGGCCACCAGGGATGGTGCTGACAGACCTGCAGGGCACAGAAACACCTCAGCACGGCCCCAGGGCCACCAGGGCCCTCCCATGCAGCAGCAGGCACTAAACTGGCTCTTGGTTTGGCTGGGGTGGCCCTGGGGCCTCTGGAGCTCTCCTGCCAGCAGCGTGGGCAGTACCTGGGCAGGGCATCCCTCTGCTCCCCTGGAGGCACAGAACATCGACCTGCACATGGCAAAGGGATGGCCAGCGACAGAATATCAGCAAGGGCTTGCTCCTGGAGGGTGCTGGGGTGACAAGGAGGTCACACCTCACAGAAAGCACATGGCACCTGTGCCCACACTGTGCCAGAGCTCCTGGATGTATTTTGTTGGTATTTGCCTTTCTGGGAAATGAGGGAATGGGGAAAGACATCGGTTCCAATTCTGATTTATACAAATATAACTTCTGAGAATGATAGCTCCATACACAGATGGGCAGTGCCTGTCTTGACAGGAACCTGACTGTGGTTTCAACATCATTTGAACATATCTCCCTTGGCTTTTCAAAAACCAGCTGGAAATCTGACAAGAACAGGCTTTCCTGGAAGTCTGCTGACCTCGTGTTTCTGTTCTCATCCCAAAATAAGAAACAGAAAACAAAAACATTGATCTGAACATCTCAGGCCTTGCCTTAAATTCTGTTCCCTTTGAAAAACAAACAGTGCTGGTGATAACAGGTTCCTATTCCAATGCACCCTCCTGCTGCACTGCTCCATGGGATGGGAATGAAGAGGGAGAGGACAAGAAGTACTGAGATCCCAAAAGTAACTCAGAGGATGCTCTGCCTGGTGCCAGTGGCTCTGTACTGAGGAGCTCCATGTGCCACAGGCTGGGCAGTGTCACCCAGGAGGGGAGCAGGGCTCACTGCCCCCCTGGGAAGGGGCTGCCCTTGCCAGGACATGGAGAAGCAAAGAACTTGCCAGATTCTTCTCCACTTATGTCACAGTCATCTAACACCACATTGCAAAATTCCACTTCAGCTGCTTAATGAGACCCTGCTCTCCAGTGAAAAGATAATCAAATTATTTTCAATTGGCAGTTTGAAGGATGCTGTATGTAGGTGGGGTGCTTAACCCTGTGACAGTCAGCTGGCTCCAAGCTCTCTTCCAAGTCTTGTTTGCCTCCAGCTCCTGGAGGAGTTTTCAGCCCTGCTGCAGCAACACCTCCTCCTTTTGCTCCTTTTTCCTTTCTAAACACTCTAACATCCAGTTTTGCCCTCAGACTAAAGTGGAGCAGATCATTCCCCTTAGCCTAAACATGCCAACAGCACAATGTCAGATAGGCAGATGTTGGACTTATTTAGAGTGGATTTTGCCACACGTTATGCTCTTAATCCAAGTATGACCAACACAGATCTCGAAACTTGGAAATAGTACGGGGTCTGGAAAAAAACAAGCATTGCAATCAGTTTACTGAGATTCAGCTAGTCCTTTTCCCTAGAAACTGGCCTCTTAACAGGATGTCCAAAATACAAGAAAACAAGAATCAAACTCTTAAGTGGGAACAATATGGTTTAGTGTGTGAAAGGAGACAAGAATCCCACTCCTTGTACTCCCAAAGTGCTGCACAGCCTTGGACAAGTTACTTCACCCTTAGTCAGGTTTTCTGTTTCTTATTTAGACACAAACCTTTATGAAAGCTTTTTTCCAGAAATGTTTGTATGAAGCCCAGCTGGGCCTCAAGCTCATTTGTCACCAGGGGAACATAAATAGGAATAAAGGTCCTGAGTGCCCTGGGGCAGAAACCTTCCCAGCACAGAGAGCCCTCACAGGGCTGCCCTGCTTTGGGCAGGAGGTGCAGAGGTTTCTAACCATGAGCCATGGAGTGAATTTCACACTGCTTACAGTGTCCTTCACCCCACTAAAGCATCACAGAAAAGCATCCTGATGGAGCACAGTGAGACACTTGAACATAAACGTGGGCTGCATGAGGTAATTGTGTACTAGCTGTGTGAAAATAAACACAGGCAGCCAGTGCTGACTGAGACTTCCTTACTGGGCATTCCTTCCTGAACACCCTGCCTCACAGACAGGGCAGTGCTGTCTGTGTACTCTGAGCAACCCAGAGATGTGGGGGGCAGAGGGAGTGGCCCTGCAGCCCCTGCTCACCTTGTACTGGGGTCCAGACCAAGGCCTCCTACAAGGCTCTTTGCAAGGGTCCTGAACTATAGCAAAGCATGGACAGTTAAAAAAAATTAAAATCTCTCACGAGATTGAAATGGCTTGCTATATAAAGACCATCCCATTTCAGGAAATGAAAGTAATTTAGAAATAACCAACCAAGTGTTACAAATACATGTGCGGGATCTAATTAAGGGAGGTTGTAGAATTAACAGCCTTTGTTTTATCCTGAGCAGCTGAAGGGATCCTGCTTGCCTTGCTGCGTGCTGGCTGCTCAGCAGGGATGCAGTTAAAATTACTCACGACAGCACGGCGAACGTGACCAGGGTGATCGTCAGGCAGAAGATGGACAGAGCACAGCCGATGTAAGTGATGGAGGAGAGGGCCACCTGGTGTTCTCTCGTCAGCTGCAGCGAGGAGAGAGAACAGAGCTGTGAGATGGTGTCACACTCAGCAAAGAGAGAGCAGGACAGAGCTGTGAGCTGGTGTTACACTGGGCACACAGAGAGACCAGAACAGAGCTGTGAGATGGTGTTACACTGGGCACACAGAGAGACCAGAACAGAGCTGTGAGCTGGTGCCACAATGAGCACACAGAGAGAGACCAGAACAGAGCTGTGAGCTGGTGCCACACTGAGCACACAGAGAGCAGAACAGAGCTGTGAGCTGGTGTTACACTGAGCACTCAGAGAGAGACCAGAACAGAGCTGTGAGCTGGTGCCACACTGAGCACACAGAGACCAGAACAGAGCTGTGAGCTGGTGCCACACTGAGCACACAGAGACCAGAACAGAGCTGTGAGATTGGGTCACACTGAGCACACAGAGACCAGAACAGAGCTGTGAGCTGGTGTTACACTGGGCACACAGAGACCAGAACAGAGCTGTGAGCTGGCGTCACACTGAGCAGAGAGAGACCAGAACAGAGCTGTGAGCTGGTGCCGCACTGGGCACACAGAGACCAGAACAGAGCTGTGAGCTGGTGCCGCACTCATCACGACCAGCCCTGCCCTGCCCAGCCCTGCCCACAGTGTCCCTGTCATGTGTCACAGCCCAGGTCCCCATCAGCAGCGGTTCCTGCTGTGGCTGCAGGGCTCAGGCAGCCTGGGCAGCTCAGCTCAGGAGCTCACAGGGCCCTGAGATGCTCACAGTGATGCTCGCAGAGATGCTGGCAGTGATACTGCAGTGATGCTCCCTGTGATGCTCCCAGTGATACTGCAGCAATGCTCCCAGTCATTCCCAGCCCTGTGCAAGCACCACCGTGCAGGGAGACCCCACAAAGCAGAGAACCCATCCACCAGAGCCGTTCACAGCCATTGAAATGACAGATCCATCACTGGTTCTGGGCAGTGGATGGAGCAGCAGGAGGGCAAAGCTCTGCTCTCAGCCTCTGCCTGCTGCCATCTCTTGTGGAGGTAATGCAATTGTTAGGAGCATTTAAACTGTAACTCCATGGTGCTCTCCACCAGGATCTGTGTTAAACCTGGACAGAGTCAATGCAAGAAGGACAGGGTGGTTTGGCCACTCAAATTAATCAGCATGTGTTTTAATTTTCCATGCAAGTTCTCATAAAAGAATGACAAAAGAGCCACACCCAGCAAAGGGAGCCAGGCAGTATTAATATGCAATAAGTAGAACAGAACTAGGCAGGAAAAAGTTTTCTCATCCTAGAAGAATTTTCAAACATTTTTCCTGACTTGATTTTGGACAGACTTGACATTTTCATAAACTGAAGGGAAAAAATGACTCAATCAAAAAGTTTTAATTATGATGCTTGAAATACTGTGTTATTGTTTCAATCTCGATTTACTATTGATTAAATTCCAAACTGAAAAAAAATTCATTGATTATAACAAAATACTAAAAGGAATTATATCTTTCCAAAACTTTTTTACAGCACATTTATCTAATAAAAACTAGTCCTTTCACGTATGTTTGGGATTTTCTATTATTTCACACACACACAATAAAATTTCCCACCCAAACGAAGTATTCCATGAGAGATTATCAAATCGAAGCAGCTCTACCAATAAACTCCCCATTAAAATTCCTTTTACAGGAGAGAAATAACGTGCCATGTGGTCATGGGAAAACATAAATACAGACAAAAGATGTGTTGTGTGTGTGGGTTTTTAGTGTAATTATCTGCCAAGTGCAGCAGCTCACGTGTGCTGGGTTTCCAGCAGAAGAGCTCAGCAATCTGAGAGCCTTTAAGGGATGCACTGAAAGACAACTGTTGCTATGGTGTTACTGTTCCTAGGAAATATGATGCAGCTCTTGAGTATTTTTTCTTTTCCAGCCAAAGACACATTTCTTTTCCCTGACTGGACAGCATCAATTACAGAAACAAAAGAGTTCTGTGTACTGGAACAGCTTTAAAGCTCCAGATAATTCCTACAAAAGAGATGCTGTCATCCCTCATCCCCCAAAGAAGGCACGTACAGGCATTCTCCACAGAATATTCCTGAAATAGGAATAATCTGTGTGGTAAATGGAGCAGTTTAGAAGTGATTTCCTCATCAGGTACATTCATGTCCAAAATGCATGGACCTAATTTCCTGGTGCCTCCACCCTTTTCCCTGGCTGCAGGTGGCTCACAATTCTGCAGAAGGAGGAGGGGAGCTGAGGAGGCTTTTTAGATGTAAAGTCACTCTGACATCAGTATTTCTCAGCAGTCCTTAAGCCAGAAAATGTTCCCTGGAGAGCTTCCCTGCTCAGGGAGAATTCAGATTTACAGCGCTCTGTCCTGGTGCTTGCCCTGGCAGAGATCTCAGAGCAGTGCTGTGCCCTTACTGTCACTGACAAATGCAGAAGGTCCAAGGAGCAAACCAGGGGAAATGGGCAAAAATCATGGAATCACAGAAAGGCCTGGATTGGAAGGGGCCTCAGAGCCCATCCAGGGCCACCCCTGCCATGGCAGGGACACCTCCCACTGCCCCAGGTGCTCCCAGCCCCAGTGTCCAGCCTGGCCTTGGGCA
>JAWMRF010000048.1:13981057-13997765 GCA_035221435.1 Sphenopsis melanotis | reverse complement strand
CCTGGCCTTGGGCACAGCCAGGGATGCAGGGGCAGCCCCAGCTGCTCTGGGCACCTGTGCCAGGGCTGCCCACCCTCCCAGGGAGGAATTCCTTCCCAATGTCTGCTCCAACCCTTCCCTCCTTCCCTGTGAAGCCATTCCCCCTTTCCTGTCGCTGCCTGCTCCTGTAAACAGTTCCTCTCCATCTTGCAGGACCTTCAGGTGCTGGAAGGCCACAGTTAGGTCAGCCAGAAGCCTTCTCCTCTCCAGGCTGAACAAACCCAATTCTTCCCGTGTGGGAAAGGTGATCCATCCCCCCCAAATCAAACTGTTTGGTTTTTCCCATAGTAATCCAAAGGAAGATAATGATCACACAGATATTTGTTTCTCTGCAATTTCTTTGATGTTGTGTTTCTAAGAAAGTCTGTCTCTGGGTTTTAGTTCAGTCTTTCTCCAGAAACCCCTGCAGGGCAAGACAAAATGTGAATCGTCTCTGACTTAGAAATGAAAAAGGAAAAAAAATCTCTCGTACAACAAAATGTAGAAGATTCACTGAAACCTGAAATAACCTGCATAGGTCCCTGCATGTGTGAGCTTGCTCTTGCTCTGGTGAACACAACCAAAATCTGATGAGGCTCTAAGTGCTGCTCCTGAACCAACACTCACATCAGCCTGGTGGGAGCTTTTTGAAAAGCAGCAGCACTGCAGTCCAGCTTCCCCCTTGCCCTGTGAGAGGGGCAGGGCTGGGCTCAGCTTTGAGCCAGGTTTAACTGCCAGGAAGGGCCCAGAGGAGCTGCAGGGGCTGGGCTCAGAGGGAGAGCAGCTCCTGCTCGTGCAGGTGTGAACTGCAGGGAAAGAACAGGAAAAAGCACACGAAAGAGCACAAAACCAGGCTTGGGATGATCTCCAGGGTGTGCAGCCTCACCACAGTGCTGTGGGGAAGGAGGGAAAAGAATTTGTATTTAAAGACATCAGAGCCCCACAAACCTCTCAACCCAGCTGTCACTGCACATCTGGATGTGGTGTGTTCTCATCTGAGGGCATAACAAGGAGCAATTTGTTGGAAGTACCTGGGTTGTCAAAGCATTGGGCCTCATTAATTAAGAAACTATTCCAATTAATTCCAATGCTCTTATAAGGGCTGATTTTACCTTACCTCAGCTTGTCTTTTTGAAAGTTTACAGACTTCCTGCATGATGTGGAATGTAAAACAGTGATTTGGAATGGTTTTGTAGTCAGCACAAAAACTCTAATCAAGCTGTAATGCTATTATTAAGGAAAATAGCATTTAAAAGTACCAAATAAAACACTGAGCAAGCTGTGAAGTCATCCCATGAGCCTGATTCTCACACTTGTCCCAATCTACATTAAATTATTCTTTTCTTCTAAAATGTTTTGCTTCCTTGCCTTGATATGGTCATTCTTTTACCCTGAAAAGCCAGGAAACGAGCTCATCCAGTCAGGAGTGTCAGCAATCACCAGCACTAAGAGACAGCTGTTTCTGAGTTTCAGCTTTGACAAGGTAAAATCAAAAATTCCTCCCACCCTTTCAGCCTAGGCTGTACCGGCCCTTGCCTCGGGTGCTGCTGGAAGCGTGGCCAGAGAGGGGATGGAGCAGATCCACCCTCCTGGGGCGCTGCCCGACCCCTGCTCTCCCCCCTAAGAGCAGTTACCACATTGCTCAACACTTCTGTTTGGGAAACTCACAGGCAAGCAAAAACTGCCTCACAAGCAAGCTGAGAAAGGCTCCTGGAAAGACACCAGCTCAGACTGCAAGTACAAATCTTTCATTTATAATGCTGTTCACAGAAAAAAAAAAAAGAATAAAGAAAGTGATATCTAACCCCTCTGTTTATAAATAACTGCAAGGAAGATGAAAATATATTACAATAATGAGATGGTACTTTTTGTATCTGGAGGAGCTGGGAAAGGTCATTCAGGCTGAAAGCATTATTCAGAAGGCTCCACAGGAAAAATTGTTTGTGTATAGAGGAGAAAAGCTCCTTATTCATGTGAAGTTACTGAGTGACCATACAGAGGAGCACAGCAGCCCCTGGCCAGCCCAGAGCACCTGCCTGGGCTCTCTGCTCAGGGCTCCCTTTTTCCAGGGCACATTTGCTCTCCTGTCCCTGTCCCTTTCCAAGTTATTCACCTCTCAGGCCACTGACTGCACTCTTCTGCTTGGCAAAGAGTGAACTTTTGGCTTTCTCCAAACGAAGGCACTTCTAACCTAACATTTTCCCTTCACATCCTGCAAATCATGCCTCTATTTCTGCCTTCAGAGGTCACACATCAGACAAAGCTCAAATACTTCAACCAGGGCTTGTCATAGCTGATCCTGACAGCTGTACCAAGTTACAGCTTCACTATTTAGACACCAAAAGCAGTAATTTCGCTGTCCAAACTGCTTTAGAAATCTCCTTTCTGAAAAACAACTCATCCTTCAGGAAAAGGCAAGTTCTTGAACCAAAAAAGGTTTCGCAGCCTCAAAGATGAGTGCTGCAAGCTGAGGAGGATATCACAGCCCTGGTTTGTATTTCAGCCTCAAAGATGAGTGCTGCAGTGAGGAGGATATCCTGGCCCTGTTTGTGTTTCAGCCTCACTCCCTGGCACAGCCCAGGACAGGTCTGCATGTGCCCATGAGTGGGTACATGTCATTAAACCAGGTATTTGTTCACTGCTGGAAATGCCATGACAACTGCATTCTGCCCTAAGTCCAAACAGAAAAATGAGTTAGATTTTCACCTCCCTTTTGGTCAGCTTTCCATCCCACAGGGAATTCCCCACCAAGAAGCCCTTGCAGTGCAGATGGATTTTCCTGTTTATGACCTGACAGATCTGCAGGGGCTGCCCAGCACTGAAATCCCCCCAAACCCTCTGCAAACCTGAACATCCTCGCTGAGCATTTCCTGGGGAACGGTTACAGCCAAATCCACTGAAGTTGTACCTTTAAAATGTAATCTGAATCCAATTAAGAAAAGGATGAATAATTAACTTTGGCAGCCTGAGTGTCTCAGAGACATTAAAACGCTGGCCTTGGCTGATGAAGCTAATGGTTTTAATTGCCTCCAGAAAGGCTGCTGAAATCTAATCTCAGTCCAGAGAGGCCTTTATTTATATGTTAAATAATAATAACAACAATACAAATCTCTGTTTTCCTTCAGCTTGCCAAGCACTTTGTTAGGTACATAACATTCCATTTTTAAATGAACATCTGTGGTGAGTTCAGGAGGCCCAGTCTGCTCCCTGAGAGCACAGGATGGATTTTGGTGGGGCCATGCTGAGTGGCACTGTACAATCACCACCCACAGAAAAGCCCAATTTGGTGCACAAACTTCTTTTCTCAAGCCACAATGCATCAGATACTGTGAATTTACAGAAAAAAAGGCCTCTGAGAGTCACGCTTCACAATGCAATCATCTTTATCAGCCATTTCCAGCAGAATTGGTTTTGAATTCCCCTTCTCTATTAACTTCACATTTCCTAGCAATCTGCAACAAAGTGCTGCAGAGGGGGCTTTTCAGGATTAAAGGCACATTTCCCTCCAGCCAGCCCAGCCTGGTGTTGCTTATTTAAAACTTTTCACTGTGACACAAAAAATACAGAATTTTCCAAATATCTCTGCCAAGATATTAATTAGTGTTTCTAAATGGCCACATCATCTTTCAAAGTAGTTCTGGGCACTGTGTCATCAAACTGTAGGGGTTCTGCTCATTACAAATCTCAAAGTTCTTAGTTCAAATGAAGCTTGAAGGAAGCATGGCAGGGAGGAAGAACTCAAGTTGTGAGGTGGTATCAGATTGTAATGAAGTTCTGGGACTAGAAAAGCTGATATTTCCAAGTTCTTCTAAAATCTGTTAGCGCAGCACAGAGCAGGGTGGGTTTTTTCTGCCTTCCTCTCAAATCCAAGCTTGCAGGAAATGTTAAGTGCTGTATTCACAGCAGATTATCCCAGACTCAAGGAGCTGCTCTGCCCACCCACCAGGGCTGGTCCAGCTGTTCTCTGCCCTCTGCTCCTGCTCTGCCCACCCAGCAGGGCTGGTCCAGCTGTTCTCTGCCCTCTGCTCCTGCTCTGCCACCCTGCAGGGCTGGTCCCCTGCTCTCTGCCCCATCAGGAGCAGCTCCTCCTCGTCTGTCCATCCTGCAGGGCTGCACCAGCTGCTCTCTGCCTTCTGCTGCAGCAGGAGCAGCTCCTCCTGGTCCCCATCCACCAGGGCTGGTACCCTGCTCTCTGCCCCAGCAGGAGCAGTTCCTCCTGCCCTGCCCATCCAGCTGCTCTCTGCCTTCTCCTCCTGCTCCTGCCCGTCCACCAGGGCTGGTCCCCTGCTCTCTGCCCTGTGCCCCATCAGGAGCAGCACCTCCTGGTCTGTCCATCCTGCAGGGCTGGTCCCCTGCTCTCTGCCCTCCTCCTGGTCTGTCCATCCAGCAGCCAGACCCGAGTGCCCTGGAGAGCACCACAGGGGGATCAGCCCCACGGGGGTCCCAGCAGGGCAGTCTCCTGCCAGGCTGGCTCTGAGACCCCTCAGAGCAGCTGAGGACAGTTAAACACCAGCTCCCAGGACAATTCCATAAAAATGAGCGTGTCCAGCTCTGTCTTCCCAGGCTGGGCTTTGGCTCCAAAGGGCCCATTGGGACTCAGGGCTGGCACTGGGTGGGGCTGTGCCCTGGGTGCCCCTGAGCCCCCAGCCCAGCCTCAAACACAAGCACACACCAAACTCAGGCACAGAGTGATCACACCCAAAGAGAACAGTGATGGATAAAGGTGCTCATAACATTTTATACTGCTTGGGGAAATCCTTCAGTCAGCAAGAAGAACTGGCTGCCAAGTGGTTCAGTGCTTTCATTTCCACCACAGAAAGGAAGTCTGTGTTCTTTTGGTGAGTATTCTGATTAAAATAGATACTCTATCATGCTTCTCAAACAAAGCAGTTATTTCGACAGTTATAGCACTCTTAAACATTTGTGCTTTTCCAAAATAAAAAGTCATTTTTGCTCTCCCCTGCTGAGTGAAATGCAGTAACTGCCAAACAATTCTCTAAGGAATTTGAGGGTTTAGTATCCTGCAGCACTGGCCCAACTTTTCCCGTGTAATTCTGTGGGATTTGGGACAACCAGAAATTCTCCAATTTCCTCCCATGGAAATCAACAGAGCTGTGCTGGCAGAGGGGTGGAACAGCAAAGGAAGGAACAAATTCAAAATCAAGAAAATCGAGTTCAAATCAAGGGTTCAAAATCAAGAGCAGGGCTCCATTTTCAGGGAAGATGAGCACGGGTACCCTAAGGACAGAAGAAATCTGAGGCCCAATCCCAGTGTGAGATGTGCTTCTCCACAGGGACAATACCCAGATGTGCTCCTGCACAGGGACAATACCCAGATGTGCTCCTGCACAGGGACAACAATCACTGCCATGAAATGGAGGGGCAAGTGGAGAGAGGGAGAAGGAACAAAGAAAGTTTACAAAGCAGTGCTGGAATAAACAGCCAGGCTGATTTATCTTTGTTCATCTGATGGCTGAGGCTGTCTGAACTGTCTGTGGAGATCTTTTCAGTTACACAAAATGTCAGTGGTAATGAACAAGGACACAAAAAATCGCAATGCCTACCCAATTTTTAAGTATGCAACACAAAGAAAAATTACTGGACTTAGGCATTATTCTTTTCATGTTCCTAGCAATGAAAAGCATGCTGAGAAAAGTAATTATACAAAAATTACAAAACAGCAGAAATCGGAGAGTGCCACATTATTTCCATTTCATTGTCCTATTTGAGTGTGGAGCTGGCTGAAAATTTTAAGAAAACAGCTTATGGTTTCAGACTGCTATTTTATTGCACACAAAGTGCAGTGTTTGATTAATAACTGCAATATTAGATTTAGGAAAAAATGCTCCAAACTGATAAATTACCCATCTATCCCCCATATTTTTAAAGCATTTTGCAGTACCAGGACTTTTTCAAAACAGCCTTTATGAACATGAATTGATGCACCTTTTTCTCAGTCAGCCATGCATTATCAAAACTCAGCTGTAACAGTGAAAGCTAAAATAAAAACAGATATATTGCCACAAGAAAAGAAATTTGGGATGATTTTCTTTTTGTAAATAGAAGCTCACAGATGAATAACCAAACCTTTTCACAATCCTAGGCTCCCTAAAAATGCTAAGGGTTGTTTCTAAGTTCCACCATCAAGATCAGACAGTTTTAAGTATTTTCCCTGTATAAACACTTGTCTGCTTACAAGCCCATTGGTGAGCTGCTTAAACTGTATTGATTGATGGTCTCTTCTGAATTGTGAACAGGCTACAAATGGCATAACAACAAAGTCATTTCTAGCTTTAGAAATGCAGAAAATGTGTTCAAAACCCCAAACAATTTCTACCACAGATTGTATAACACTACTGCTTAGCTGGAAATGTCCATCCACATGTGAACTTTATAGGAGCCATTTTTATATTCTCACAGTTGGAAAAGACAGCAAGAGGAGAAGCAGGAAAAAAGAGCAATTTAGAGAATGGTTGAGGAGACATAAATATTTCAGCTGTGTCCTGCACTGGTGTTCTGGGGGAGGGGGCCCCAAGGTTCAAACTCTATTTTTCTGTGGGAGAAAATGATTGCTCTTTCAAAGGATTTTTGAACCCTGGGTCCCCAGGTGCCCACCATCCTTTAGCTGAAGTGACATTTTCGTGGCAGATGGTACAAATAGCCTGGCATGCTTTGGAGCTGTTGGATCACTGCAAAAACAAATCTGCCAGATGGCTGGCATGTTCCTTGGCAGGAGCAGAGGGCCCCTGACTGATGGGGGGAGCGAAGCTGCCCGAAATGCAGTAACAGCATCTGAACGTTCTTTGAAGCCCTTTTAGCTGCAGCTCTGTGCTGGGCTGGGTTCCTGCTGTCGAGGAAGGAGAGCTCCTGTCTGTGTGTGCCAGGGCTGCTGCTCTGCCTCTCCTGCCACTGTCACTGTCCCTGTCACTGCCCCTGTCCCTGCCAGGAGCCCCCAGCGCAGAGCTGGGCCCCCCAGCCCCGAGGGGATGCCCCATGTCCCCTGTCCCACCCAGCTGCCACCCAGCAGGACACTGCTGCAAACCCCTCAGGCAGCTCCTGGCCCTGCCTCTGCTCCTCCTGGCCCTTTCCCAGAGGAAACAAACACATCCAAATAGACGGGTTCCTTCTTTCTCCCAGCACAGCTGCACCGTGCACCGGTGTTCCCAGCTGTTTGTGCTGGATGCAGGAGAGCCTGGAACACTGCTCTGTGGACAGGAATTCCCAAAGTGCAGCTGCAGCAATGATCTATTTGCTGCAGGGACTTCTCCCCCCTGCCTCAGGTTCCCCATCAGGAGGAAATGCTTGAGAGCAACCCCTTCATGTCTGCCCAGCCCCTGTGAGCCAGTGTGTGCTGGAAGGTGGGACTGAGCAATGCTCAGCCCCTGTGAGTGTCCCACACCAGTGTGTGCTGGAAGGTGGGACTGGACAATGCTCAGTCTCAGCCCCTCTGACCCAGTGTGTGCTGGGAGATGGGACTGGACAATCCTCACTCTCACTGACCTGGCCAGAGCTGTCCAAGAGCTCCCTGCAATCTCCACCTTCTGACTGCCTGCTGACCTTAATTACACCCCTGACACTTCTCAAAGGCAGTCAAGGGTTGAACATGCTCCTTCAGGAACATTCTGCTCATCTGCAGTCCCATCTTACCTTCAATCAACTCATTTATTTGTTTAAGCCAGTTGATGACCACTAATCTGCAGAATTCAAAATAAATGTTATCACTCTCAAGTGAGGACCAGCAAGATAAACGAATGTCAGCAGGCAGGAATGTGGGCCAGGCTGATACAGACACAACCCAGAGTGATAAAACACAAACAATTCCAGCCCCTCAGCAGGGCAGCAGGCCAGTGCCAGGCTGACAGCTGAGCACCACATGGCTGCGACGTTTCCAAGAGGGTCATTTCAATCCTGAGATAAACTTGTTACAGCTGCTAATCCCCGCACCTCTGAAGGCTCTGAGCTGAGCTCATCAGCAGCATTGTGTGTGTCCTTCTTTCACAATCACCCTGGCTTCAGTGCCTCAGAGCTCCTGCTGAAACCAGTGTAAAATCTGGAGTGCTGTGCAGCTACATTTGTAATCTGAGCTCAGTTTTAACTAATTCACAGCATTCAAAGCTCTCCCCATCCTGGTGCAGAGCCCACAGACATCACAGTGAAGGCTCATTTTGTCACGTTTAAGTTAATACCCCAGAATTTCAAATTTTCCTTTGTCACTAGTCTCTTTCAATTCCTTTCTCTGAATATTAGAATGAAAATGATTTTTCATCTCAGCAGATTTCAGCCTTTGGAGATTACCTCCAGCTGGCATTCAGCTGAACAGTGACTGAATTAACCTAACCTGTTTTGAGCAAAGATCAAGAAGGAAAATTGAGAACTCACAGCTTGTTCTCAAGAACTTTCTGGTATTTCTGTGCTCCCCAGAAATTACACCCACCTGACAGTCTGTGCCACAGATGTCTGACAACTCATCAGCGCCCCTCATCTCAGCACTTCAAGTGTTCAAGAGACAGCAGCAGGAAATGCAACATGCCCTTCAGTTTTGTTCCTGTGAATGTCTCAGTGGAATAAAATGGAATGGAATCCACGTGGGACACTGTAATTCCTCCCCAAGGCAGGAGCATAAATTAATAACACGGTTCTGCAGTGCTAAGGAATATAGAGAATATAGCAGGGCACTGATGGGCACAAGAAGGCACAGAATGAGTTTGTGGGGAGATCTGCTGGGTGTTGTGAAGGTCGGAGGGAGCAGGAGCAGGGAGGGAGCTGGGGCAGGGTCCCAGGGGCTGCCAGGGACTGGGGCCTGCTGCACTCTGCAGCTGGAAAAAGCCACATTCAACCAATGAAGGAACAAATTTAACCAATGAAGGAGCAAATTTAACCAAATGCCACATTTAACCAATGAAGGAACGAATTTAAACAATGAAGGAACAAATTCAACCAATGAAGGAACAAATTCAACCAAATTTAACCAAAAGCCACATTTAACCAATGAAGGAACAAATTTAACCAATGAAGGAACAAATTCAACCAAATTTAAGCAAAAGCCACATTTAACCAATGAAGGAACAAAGAGAAGGACTTAAGCAAGAAGATTCGTGTTGGAATTCAGCATAACTCAGGAAAAGCCACCATCCCTGACAGAGTTCCCCCAATCTCAGCCCTGTGGGCACCAGCAATGCCCAGGGGCAGGGCAGGGCTGCTGGGCAGGGTCACTGGTGTCAGAGCTGGGGCTCAGGGGCACCTTGGCTTTGGCTGGATATCCTGACAGTGATTCCAGAGCTGGGGCTCAGGGACACCTCGGCTTTGGCTGAACCCCTGACATTGATTCCAGAGCTGGGGGCTCAGGGACACCTCGGCTTTGGCTGGATATCCTGACAGTGATTCCAGAGCTGGGGCTCAGGGACACCTTGGCTTTGGCTGAACCTCCTGACCCTGATTCCAGAGCTGGGGCTCAGGGACACCTTGGCTTTGGCTGGACCCCTGAGGTCCTGCACACTCCAGCTGGGAACAGTAAACTCTAGAGAACTGCAAAGCCACATTAATGGGAAGCTGATGCCCTTTTTTTGAGCAGAAGGAAAATCGATGTGAGGAGGAGCTGAGGGACTCAGAGCTCTGATCCCCTGGAGCTCCTGGATTTCCCCAAGGGCTCTCCCTGGGGATGCTCCCCCAGCGCTGAAGCTGCTGCACATGCATTGGTGTGTATTGCAGCTCTTTATCCCCGTCAGTATCCCCCTTTTCAGATTTTTAAATTGCTTTCTGTGCACCTGCCTGCCTTTCTGCCACGGCTGGCAGAACTGTGCACCCCTGGTTTTGCTGCATGGAAGGCTCTGAAGGTGCCCCTGGAGGAGCCTCTGCTCCCCTGAGAGCTGCTTTTATCTGTACCCTGGGGAGAAAGGGAATGGCACTTTCCACAGGGGAAGGAAAGTGTAAAACACCCAGAGAATTCCCATGAAAAATTAATTCCCCTTTTTTTTTGGTACCAAAATACAGCTTTTGATGAAAAAATCTACAGTTTTCAGGCAGTTCATTTCCAATAACTTATTTCCATTTTTTATGAAAAGCAGAGCCTTTTGGGTAAGAATCTAATTTTTTCCAGAATCCAGAGAAAAATAAACATTCTGTCAAAAACATTGTTCATACAAAAAATGTGATCCATTTCAATTTGTTTGGCCACAGATGTATTATAGCTGTGTAAACAGAACTGTTCAAATGTGGCAACTGCATACTCCCACCCTCTTTTACTTGCTTCATATTATCTGTGCACTTCATTTATGAGGAGAAGAAGATTAAAATACACAAAAGTTCAAGATCAGATATAAAATCACTGCAACAATGTCTTGGAGCATTTGTTCCAAGGGGTGATTTCAATGGGCCCTTTGAACCTTGGCTCACGAATTCCTGAACATGGTGAACAAACACAAGGATGTGCTCAAAACCCACAGCGTTTTAACATTTGCTTAAGAGGGCTCCAAGGACACCTGGGAGAAGTTTCCAGTTGTCAGCTTGGTTCAGCAGGCTTTACTCAGCAGGTGTTTTGGGAATTTGTGGCTGCTGGCACAGCTCAAAAGGCAGGAATTCTGTCTTGCCTGACTCTCATCTTCATGCCAATCACACAATGAAGGTAACAGTTCTTTTCACTAGTTAATAAAATTAGTACCACAAGAAAGCCCTAAATGGTCCATTTAAAGGAAATGTCTTGGACAAAGGTTTGGGATGAGACTTTCCTTTTATCATAAAGGGGAAAACAAAGCTGTGGAAAAACATTCTGCACAAAGGAGAGAGAAACTATTGAAAATGGAGCTATTGCAGGACTGTGAGGCTCTGGAATGTCCATTCACATCCGGCCTTTCCCAGTTATGTGTTTTAGATCTCTTAAGGAAAACCTGATTCCAAAGAATTCTATATGAAATATCTCTGATCTCTAATTACTAATATCACATGATACTAAAACTTATTGCAGCGTCCCATTAATCATCACAATCCTGAATCTGTTTCGTTGAAAGCTGGGCCTTTCAGAACTATTCCACAGAGGAGAACCAACCAATCTTTCAGTGGCATTTAATTGGTGCTGTTCTGCTTAATCCTGGCTAATTCCCTGAATGCTGCTTTTTAAACAGGGTTAATAATAGCACATTTCTCCCAAGATATTTCTGCCTTACAAGATGGGAGGTCTTGAGGCAAAGCTCCATTTTATCATCAGCCCAAAGAGTTCTGAGAAAAATTGTACTTGGAAACCAGATGGGGTCATTAGGTGCTTTACAAGCAATAAAGATAATAATGGCTAGATAAAAACGGGATGACCTGAGGAAGCCAACCCCCCTTCAAGTGGACAGAGTGACACAAAGGGCTGGGGTATGAATTAAGTAATTAAACTCTCTGGACAACACAACAGAAACAAGAAATAAACCCAAGCTGGGTACAAATGAGCCCAGTTTCAGTCACTTAGGTGATGAGAGGATGTAGCTGATGTATTTATGGTTCATTTTTACCAGACAGAGTCACTGCCCTGCTGAGTCTCACCTTCAGGGGCACCACTTGCATCAGGATGGCGAAGTTGGTGAGGTGGTTGCAGAGGCACACGGAGTAGTTGAGGTCCCCACTCTGCCTCACGCAGCCCTCGTTGGACCAGACACCAGTTCCATTGCTGGGAGGCACAGAAACCAAACGTTATCCCTGCCAAAATGCACCTGCTGGAGCTTCATTTCACATGCCCTGTGCTACACAGGAGATGGAAAGGTCTGGGAGCCATCTCAGGCTGCAGACCCCCAAACACTGCGAGTGCCCTCTCAGTCCCACCATGGGAACAGGAAAGGAAAATATTCTCCAGGACAAGGCAGATCAGACCCCTCCATGAACGTCTCTAGAGATCTCTCCCCAGTTTTATAATCAATGCATGATAACTGCATTTACATTACATTTTGCATCTCATTTATGGCATTTCACCCAGACCCAGTTCTGAGAACTGTAGTACCAGACAAGTCAATAATCCTGCAAAAGCCCCAGAATCAGAGTGTGTTCTGTGCTGCCTGACCCTTGCCCAGTGTCACAGCAATTCAGGCTGACAGCACCAATGCCAGATTCCCATTGCTGTCAGTTCTGTCCCTGCACCCAAGGGGCAGCTCCTGCCCTGCTGAGGGAATGGCTGGGCAGGCTGTGGGGGCTGCTCTCAGCATCCTCAGGCACTTTGCCTGTTGGTTTTGAGCAGTGATCCTCACGAGTTTGCTTTTCCTGGGACGAGCCAGAATTCCCTGTGCCCTGCCAGCCTTGGGGCGGGGTGGGGACCCAGAAGCCTCAGGCACCACAGGTCACCCACCCTCTGTCTGACAGGAATTATTTATTTCTTCTGGTATTTCTCTGAGTCCTGCAGACTGGCTGAGTGATCTGTGCTCCCCTCAGTGCCTGTTTTAAAGAGAGGCATTACCTCATTCTCCTGCCCTTCAGGACCTCCTTGAGTTCCCAGAGAGACTCTGCTGTGGGTCAGAAACCAAATTAACTGCAGTGCACAGGGAATAAACCCATCCTGGCATGACGAGGCTCATCCAGAAGGACAGATTTCATATCTGGGTTTGTATCCTTACAAAGCCTCCAGGGCCCCAGCCCCAGTGGAGAGCAATGCCCCAGCCACATTCATTTGCTCCATAAAACCTGCTTCTAATTTATCCTAATTTGTGAGTAACCATAACAACGAGGAACTGCCAACAGCTGGGGCAGCTGAGCACAGGTGAACAAAACTTCAGTGAAACAATTACTGCGACCTTCCCAAGTGCATGGTGCTCAGGAGGGACCACAGCATCCCACACCATTGCTGCGTCAATTAGGCTTGCACTGTTACAGCTCAAAACCTGTTAATCCCCATGAAATTAAAAATTCACCATTTGTATTCCTTCTCAATGAGTTCACTAAGGGCAGCGTGTTTCAAAAGGAAAAAAAGATTAAATTTATTCAGTGCTAAAAAAAAAAGAAATAAAAAATGAAAAGCTACTGCTTTTCCATAGCTCTTATTTTCCGAGTGAAATTCGAGGTGATATTTATTTCCCTTTAATTCTAATTTGCATTCAAGATGGGCCATTGCATGATGTTTATCCATTCCATGCATTGGCCAGAATTCCCAGCTCTGAAATACTGATTTCACAGGCTGCTGTGGCACAGAGCCAGTGAAAGCAGAGGCTGTGCTGGAGCTTTGCCACCCTGGAGCATCCGAGCAGGTGCCCAAGTGGACACACTCACGAAACAAGATAAGCAGGATTTGTATCAGGCTGCAACTTGATCACAAAATGTTTCCAGTTCCCAATCACCACCCGACCCAGGGGCTGGGAATACCAGCTCTCCTATCTGCGATAAGAAGAAACATCAGATTGCGGTTTTATAAACCAGTGGTTCCATTTCTTTAACCATTTCCATGAATGAAAGGAAACAAGAAGAATATGGATAATGCACAGCATCACAAAGTGTAATTTAATAAAACCAAGTTAAAGAATGTGGAATTATGCAACGTACCTATAATCCAGAAATGCACAGTAAAGATGAACTCTGTTGCTTTCATTTAGAGCTTGGCTGTATTGTCTGGGCGTCTGCAAGAGAAAAGCAGAAACCCTGAAGGAATGTTTAAAAAGGGCTAAATTCCACTATTCAGCTACTCCACATTCTCATTGCTACAATCATTTCAAGAAACTTATTAGAGATTAACACACCAGAACTGGCAGCAAAATTGTTCAGTCCTCACATCTCCAACACAAGCTCCAAACATGCAGAGATGGTATTCAGCCTTAATTTTACACACTGGGATTAAACTTGTACTGCTCTGAGTGAGGAACCTGTGCCTCCTTTAAGCAAATAGCAAACCAGGATCACAATTGTACATAAGCACAAATACTTGTGTTCATTTTTGCAGGACTGGGACATCATTCCTCAGCTACTCTTGGCTTCTTTGGGTTTTGTTCATCGTTTGTTCTCACTGTGCAATAAAATTGTCACATTTTACAATTAATAACTCTGAAATATGTGCACTACAATGACCAACTCCCAGACATTTTCTTTCCACAACAGCAATTATTTTAAAACATACATTCAGACTGAAAGAGCCATGCTGTAATTCAAGATTTTATTTTAGCACACCTCAGCATTATAATGACATAATTTCTATCTTCCATAAACAGGTTTAGCAACTAACTCAATCTCCTGTATTCCAGAAGCTTTGAGATCCCATTCTCCACTCCGTTACATGAGCTTGATGACAAAATTATTCAAATTATATTGGAGTGAAGTAATAGTTTGTTACAGACAAAATATGCAAACTAGAGGATTTCCAGTGTTTGTTCAACCCTTTCTAATACATAAATCCCTAAAGTCCACATTATGTGGGCCCTGCCTTATGGCAATTTTTTAATTACAAGAGTCTTTAACATAAAAAAAATCACTGGTGAATTAACAGCTCTCGGATTATTGCAACACAGTTGTGCTGTCAAGACCAAAGATAATCAAGTTCTGCTTTCCTTGCTTTAGGGAATGAAGAAAAAACCCCCCCACCTCATCCTGCTGAAACTCAACCAAGTACAAGAAGTTCCTGATGCAATTCCCCTTCTCCTCTCCCTCGAGCCCAGCCAGGAGTGCCAGGCACAAGGCAGCACAGCTCCCTCCTGCCTGGAGATAACCGAGAATTTCTGCCCAGCCAGGGCTTGCAGGGCTCCTCCTGAGTGCCACACACCTCCCAGCTGCGCTGCAGATAAGGGCATTCCCTGCTCAGCCCACACCTCTGCGCAGCACAAACGGAATTTTCTTATCTCCCTGAGCTCATCCCTGGCCCAGGTTTGCAGCTCCTGCCTCACCTTTTCTCCAGCCTTTGTCCCAGGATGGGGCTGCAGGTCAGGTGCTTTGTGAGGGAGGACTGTCACTGTCACCCCAGCAGTGGCACTGTCACCACAGCACTGTCCCTCCAGCACTGTCACCCCAGCACTGTGACTGTCCCTCCAGCACTGTCACACCAGCACTGTCACTGTCACCCCAGCACTGTCACCCCAGCACTGTGACTGTCCCTGTCCCTCCAGGACTGTCACTGTCACCCCAGGACTGTCACTGTCACCCCAGCACTGTCCCCCCAGCACTGTCACTGTCACCCCAGGACTGTCACCCCAGCACTGTCACTGTCTCCCCAGGACTGTCACCCCAGCACTGTCACTGAGCACCAGCTGTGCTCAGTGATGTGACATCCATCATCTCTCCTGAAGTGAGCAACTGAGAGAACCTACAGCTGCCTTGTATTACAAATTATTTCACTTCTGTGACAGACAGCAGCTAAAAAACCATAGAAAGGGAGAAAGATCTGCTGTAATAACAGCAAAGATGGAGCAATAACTGCCATTTCTGATTTGTACAATTTCTCTGGATAAATCTGGATTCTAATACTCTAAATGGAAAGGGCACCTCAGGGTCAGGTTGCAAGGAGACATGGTACTGCAGTCGTGCATCTTTTACACAAATAAATCCCAGATGTATGCTTTACCCTCAGTTACATTTCTCTGCAAGGAACAAGTCCTTGTTTTTCTCCATCTTAACTCTAAACACAGATGTCACTCATTAGACAATGAACCCCACCAAGTGAGGCTCTGACCTGTCCAGAGCTGTGTATGCACTCAGATGGACAAAGAATAAGTAAATAATAATAATGAAAAATAGATAAACAGATTAAAGAATGGCAAAGAAGGGTCTATCCTAATTTGCCTTCTTATTTCTGTTAAAGAATCTGTCCTGTGTTTTATCACCCATTATATAATCTCCACAAGGCTTTCCAGTGCCATTTATGATAACTGCACAAAACTCTCATCTTCTGAGACTTCACTGAAGTTCTGCAGCAGAACTGTCATTAGGATGGAGAGCCCCCAACACGTAAGAAACTGGCTGCAGAGGAATAAACTCCCTCTGATCTTCAACAGCTCTACTTCAAAGTACTCTCTAATCTATGAAAAAGGAACTGACTGTACCTCAATATTGCCCTTTTAAAGTTAAACTGTGTGTGACAGCTTGGATGTGGCTTGGATCCTGTAGAACTGAGGATATTGATTTAATGACATTGATAACAGAAAGCTTAAAATACAAGTAGGCCTTTACACTAAAAGATTAAGTCACTTGAGTGTTTATTAAAAGCCTGTGAAAGGACAGTTTATGAAGCTTTCAGGGGAGGGAAAGCAGCAGCACACTGAGTAATCCAGGATCTGTGCATGTGCTCTGCCTAATCCAAATTCTTCAAATCACTCCTTCTGCACGGAGAGGGCCACATGCAGCTTCTCATGCAAAAAAGAATTGCACTGAGAGACGGAAAATTACATCGAAAGAGGCACCAAAGCAGGGCAGAGTCAGTGCCTGTCTGCTGAGCCTGTGCCCTGAGGAGGGACCGGTGGGACCCAGCTTAGGAGGGTCCTTTCCAGCCTGAATAACTCTGTGTTGTCTGTCTGTCTGTCTGTGCTCACACCCGAGGGTCTGAGGGTCCTTTCCAGCCTGAATAACTCTGTGTTGTCTGTCTGTCTGTGCTCACACCCGAGGGTCTGAGGGTCCTTTCCAGCCTGAATAACTCTGTGTTGTCTGTCTGTGTGTCTGTCTGTGTGCACATCTGAGGGTCTGAGGGTCCTTTCCAGCCTGAATAACTCTGTGTTGTCTGTCTGTCTGTCTGTGCTCACACCCGAGGGTCTGAGGGTCC
>JAWMRF010000048.1:13956879-13980641 GCA_035221435.1 Sphenopsis melanotis | reverse complement strand
CCGAGGGTCTGAGGGTCCTTTCCAGCCTGAATAACTCTGTGGTGTCTGTCTGTCTGTCTGTCTGTGCTCACCCCATAGCTGCCCAGCCCCTGCCGCAGCGAGCCCAGCAAAGCCCAGGACCCCAGGGCTGCCCACAGGGGATGGATGTGCAGGGGTGTGTGGGGGTTCCAGCCCTCCTGGGAGCCAGGGACACGCCATGCCGAGAGGAAGAGGAGGCCAGGAAGGGGGGGCTGAGAGGACTGCTGGAAACCTTCGGGAAGAGCCACTGCAGGAAACGTCAGAACACAAGTGCAGAAGGAAAACAGGCGGCAGCTGCTGCGGGGAGGGCTTGCCAAGGAAGAGCAGCAGGCAGAGGGTGGGGTGAACCTTTATGAGATTAGCTTGTCTCTCCTCTCCTCCCCTGGATTTAAAACGCAAATATTTAGGCACACAGAGGTGGCCACCAGGAGTGGAGGGTGTGCACCTTCCTTCTCCACCGTGAAAGGAGGAACCTTTTGGGCAGGGCTGCCACTGACCTAAACTCAGCAGCTCCAAGCCCAAGGAGCTGGGCTTCCTCTCATCCAAGCAGTTGACAATTTACTCCACTAAGTTCAATTTGTCTCTGTTTCCTCACTTATGTGCGTATGTTCAAAACAAATTTTGATTCTGTTCTATGGATTAAATTAGAGACTAAACTGATGCATCTAATTTAAGGACTTCCTGTCCTCACAGTGACATCCTGACTGTTAGCGTGACCTATTCAGGTTCACACAGTTTATTGACTTTCCTTTCCACCTATTTCTCCTAATTACCTAGAAGATTAGAGCTTTAGGGTACATCCATCTGCTCAGTTACCTGGAAAGAGACAGACAGAAAGAATAATCACCCCTGTCTATGGTGGCTGCATTGGCTGTTTTCTTCCAAGCTCTGAGAAATCTGCATTGCAACAGATTTGGGGCTCAGATCAGCCAACTATTTTAATTTAGAGTCCATTTGACTGATTCACCCTAAGATGTAACTAGCATATGTAATGAAAAAAAAATGGCAAATTGCATAAAAAGGAATTTAGGTTATGAATAGGGAATTGGAGTGTGTTATGGATAAAAGCCAGACTTTCAGATGTTTCATTGTTGTGAACAGAGCTGTGCCAACACACACTTTCTGAAGCAATGAACACAACACTTTCCAACAGGAAAGTTTGCTGAATGTATTTCCTAATGGGACAATCATACAGTTAAAAAAACTGCATGAAATCACCAAGGGTGGGAAGCTGTGACAGACTGCAATATAAAAGTAAAAATGAGTGAAATATCAGAGGTTATAAAGTCATCTGAAATTGGAGAAGGTTGCCACATGGATTGGGTTTGATTATTCCTTTGCCTGAGGCTAAAAATAGTTGACATATCAATTTCCTGCAAAAATAGTGTTAATCAAATATTTCACCAATATCCTTCCCCAGTTCTCAGAGCTGTCTATTTAACAGATGCTGTACTGGGCAAGCAGCGTGAGAACAGAAAAGTAATGAAAAGACCCATGAGCACCAGACTGAAAAATATCTTGGCTGCTCTACCAGATATCATTTCTATAAGAGAGAGGGGAAAGGAAGAGGGAATGGATGAGGGAATTGTCCTGCTGCTTTCTTCTTTAATTATGGCACACAGCAAAAAAAATATTACTGCTTTCAAATATGTAGAACATCAGAGGATCTTGCTGTTTTTCTGCTACCAAGTCCACATCCATTTGAATAAAAATGCCATTCTCTTAAGAGGATCCCATCTTTTTTACAGCACTGCACGAGGGGCTGCATGTTCAAAGATCTCAAATATCTGAGAGGGCATTTCCCTTTCCCTGCTCCTTGGGCTGTGTCTGTGGGTGAGCACTGGGCAGTGATGAGGGGCTGCAAGCCAAAACTCTTCCAGTTTGGAAGCCAGAACCATTTAAGATGCAGCACTGCAGTGCAAACCCATGGCAAACACCCACTGACTGCAGTCTGGATTAATAACACTCACAATATTGTTGCAAATCATGGTAATAAAGGAGAGCACAGAAAGGTTAAAAAATAGCTCCAGAAAGAAGCAGGTTCATTTTCATTAGAGATGCATGGAGCTGCCTTGAATGGGAGATGTGCACAAACAGAAACTGCAGGATAAGGACCTTTGAAATTCAATTTGGTGAGCAACTGGGTTACATCAGTAAATATTTGATGTTTAAAAAATTTAAATGCCAGTCAGGGAGAAGCAGAGCTCAGCGTGGCAGCCTTTCCTTGTGTAAGCACCAGTAGACAGAACTGAACTGATGATCTGTGTGAAAAGCTGCCTTAATGCTTAAGTGAAAGCATTTTTCATGTTCCTTAAAGCACAGCTCTATTCCAAAGAAAGAAGAGGTGAAAATATTAGTATTGTCTCTCAAGAAGTAGCCTTATTTACATAATTAGCAACATAGCAGTGAGAGAGTTTTGCTATGTCCTTACAGTTAAACAGTTATATCCATATGTAAGGGAAAAATTCTGTGTACAGAGCCATGTAAACCTGTGTGGAGGGATGGAGTGAGGGCAGAGCTGAGCCAGTGACACTGAGGCAGTGTCAGTCCAAAGGGAGAGCAGGGGAGCCCCGTTCCCTTCCTGGGTGTTTTTACCAGAACTGTTTGTGCAGAGCCATCAGAGCTGGGAGCCTCCCAGCCCTGGCTGGCTCAGGGCACAGCTCCAGCAGACACTGCCCTCCAGAGCTAGTGAACACAGTCTGGCTCCAAAGGGATCCCACTTAATCCAGGTAATTACAAATGCACGTTATTCCACCCAGGTGCCCACGCTGAGGCAGTTACTCATTGCCTAAAAGGCTTTATTCTGATTTAATGCAATGCACAGCCCTGAGAGCAGGGCCCTGTGTCCACTCAGCTCAGAGCTCCAGAACATCCCACTGCACAGATGGAGAAACCCAGTGGGATTGTCAGGGCTCAGAAAGAGTTTTTCAGACTGGCAAATAAATAAAAGAAGGAAATCTCTTTTTTTCAATGGCAGATCCACCTAGAGATCACTGAGGGGCCCTAAACACAGACTAAACACAGACTCTCATGGACCCTTGTCCCATAACCAAGAGCTCATTTCTGTCTTTTATGCTCTGATCTCTTCCAGGACATCTGAGTTGAATGGGCCAGGCTGGAAGTGATTAATCCTGGAGCATGGAAGCAGCAAAGCTGGGAGTCCCAAAGCCCCTGGGTGCAGCCTGGCCCATGCAAGAGGTGACTCTGGGAGGCTTTTCTTGCCAAGGCTGCCGCTGCAGCCTGGCTGTGCTGCTCCCTGCCCTGCCCAGGCTGGGCTGCTCTGTGCTCCTTCTGCACCCCCGGGCTCCTTAGACACAATTTCCAGCGCAGGTAAAGCCCACCCTTCTGAAGCTGTCTGTGCAAACCAGCCTTGCCAGCCTCTGCTCGCACACACACTGCCAGAAGCTTACAGGAAATTTGGGATAGATTAATCAAGTATCATTTCAGCTTTTCCCCACCTGCCTCACAAGTGGAATAATGCAATAGATTTTGTGATAATGCTGATACAAATCCAGGATAACTTTCCAAAACTGCTTAGTGAAATAGACTATGGTGTCTTTTGTTAAGGTTGTTTTCTATTCTGTGCCTTTTTCTGCTACTCTGCATTATTACATTGCTTTTCTAAAATAAGAAGCAGACGTGCCTCCTGTGCACCCTTTGTTAATCTGCTCTGTTTTTCATAACTCATGTGAAAGTATTCCCAAAGGAAAACAACTGGCCTGACTGCTGTAGAAAAAGCTATTTATAAAAGGACACGTTCTCTAATCCAACAGAAGCATGATTAAAGAAGCAAATGAACCTTCCTCTCCCCCCACTCGTCTGCAATATTTTGACAAAGGCAGAAATGTTTCCCCTTGCCATCCAGCTCTGCAGGCCCAGCAGAGAGCTCTGGGCCAGAAACATTGCCCAGGTAATGGCAGCAGCTGTGACAGGACCAGGAGGCAGGCATGGACCAGAATCCCTTAAAGGGATGCACACAGGAGAGTCAGTTTTAAAAATACTTTTCCTATTAGGCAGCATTTCCACAATTCTTCGTTTCCAAAACAGTGCCTGGACTTTTCCTCCTGCTGGCTTTTTATAATTTTCGTAAGAGGAACATTTGCATCAGACAGGAATCATCCAGGACAGTCAGCACTCCAGCTGTGATTCCCAGTCCCTGTTGCTGGGGCAGAGAATTCAGGTGAGAAGGGAGAACCTGGGGCAGCTGAGCCCCAGCTGGCAGGAGCTGGGCACTGCCCCAGCCCCAGCACCAGGGCTGGCAGCAGCCAGGGCTGAGCCCACACACTCCTGCATTTCTGCTTTCACCAAGCTCAGGTGGAATGAAACCCACAGAACAGAGGTTTGCTGCCTGCTAATAATGAGCTCCAGCGACAGCAAGAAGTTGTGCAGAATTCAAAAGCAGCACCAAGCTCAAAAAGCCAGCAGCAATGGCAATTCTCAGCGGCCCTCAGTGCTTTCAGTTGTACACACTTCTCTGCCAAGCCAGAAATGAAATCTGAGTTAGCAAACATCTGTTTCCTGCAAGAGTGAAAGTCATAATTAAGAAGAATCAATCCATATTCACTCATATTTAGTATGGAGAAGGCTTTAGAGACCTTTTAGGCAATTTTTCACACAACAGGACATCGTGGTTATCCCTAGATACGCTTCCAAGTGAAGAAACAGTACCTATGACCTTTTCTAAATGTATTTTTAAAAGCACAAAGATGCCCTAATTTCCCTCCACAAAGACTGAACAGAATCCGAGCCCTCCTCTTTGAAGAGCACAAGGACTTTGACAGCCTGGAGCGGTGAAACATTAAAATTTCACTTACTCTGCATGGTAATAAGAGAATAATGAGCTGTTTATGGAATATTTGGGAATGGTGCATTCATCTTCTTCACAAAGGCTGCAACCCCCTGCCCTTCACCTCCAGAGACAAAGCTGCCTGCTGGGGACAGGTAACCCTGGGAGCAGGAGGGGTTGGATGTGGCCAAACCCCGCGGGCAGCAGGGACAGGAGCGGGGCAGAACGGGAGCATCCCCGGAGCATCCTCAGAGCATCCCCGGAGCAGCGGTGCCAGAGGGGCCGGGGGAGCTCCGGGGACACTGGGGATGCCCTGGGGACACAACAGGGACGCTCCGGGGATGCTCCAGGGACACTCTGGGGCTGCTCCGATTGAGAGGAACAGTGGATTTGTCTTTCCAAACAAGCTGTGGGTCTGCTGGGAGATAAAACCAGCGCTGGGAGATAAAAGAAACCATGGGAAGGATTCCACTGATTGATGAATGGAAAAAAGATATTTTGGTTTTACAGATAAACTGTAGGTTTGCTGATAAACGAAATTGGACGTTGAAAGATGAAAGAAATAGTGGGGAAGAAAAACTCCTAAATTCAGTAAGAATTAAAAATGAAAAGGGAGGGTTATACATTAGAGGGGAATCTTCGGTATCAGGCTTATTGGGAAGTCTGAACCTCTCAAGTACCTCAGAAATGGGGAAAAACCTCTAAATTCCATAAGAATTAAAAATTAAAAGGAGGGTTATACATTAGAGGGAAATCTTTGGTATCAGGTATTTTGGGGAGTCTATACCTCTCAGGTACCTCAGCCAAGGGGGAAAGAGAGAAGGGAAATGTGGCCGGGAATTGGGATAAAAAGAGAGGCTGCGTCCTGCAAAAACTGGAGAGACCCCAGGGGAATGTCCCATGGCCTCTCCCTTTATTCGAATAAAGAAAAAGGACTCGTCTGTCTCCTTTTTGGACATAAACCTCTGGTGTTTGTGGATTAATCTTCCTAACACGGGGATGCTCCGGGGATGCTCAATCCTTTTGGGGGGCGTGTGTGTATGGGAAGGAGCAGAGAGGGACCATGGTGTGTGACACCAATACACTGAGAGAACCGGGCTGTGCTCCTGAAGGAAAACACCTCTTGACAGGAGGAAAGTCCTGCCAAAGGAGGAGGAGAAGGAAAACAGCTCCTTTGGCTGTTGGAACCCCCTTGGTCAACTTCGGTCAGATTTGATCTGGTCTGCACATCACGCCTCAGAAAAACGCAAGATTTTGTGAGATACTCAGCTGGTTTGCCCTCATCCCTCTGCAGGCTCATTCCCTTCCCTACAGAGCAGCATGTTTGAAAGGGAGTTTTGAAGGTATGATTTAATGAAAGCTTTAGGAGGAGTTTTAATAGTTCACGTCAGAAATGGAGTGCCAGGCTTAATGGCAAAAATATTAACCACTCAGTGGTTTGTTGTGGATATATTGTTTTAGGGCTGGATTTATATGTTAGCATTTTCCATTCTCATTAAACCCCGGCTATGCAAATGTTGCCTGTGAAAGGCAGCGCCTCACATTCTTTGTGAATTCTATGTGCAGCCTTTGTTCTATACTGACCCTTTCAGCCCTTCCGCGCCCTGACCAGCTGCATTTATCCTGCCCCTGCCCCGCTAATCCCTCGGGAGCGGGCGGGACGGGCGCTCAATGGGAGCGCTGGGGTAGAAATAATGGCAGAGCACAATAAACATTCCGGAGCGGTGCCGCCGCTCAGACAGAGCCCCGCAGCACAGCCAGGCTCAGTCCCTCCATGATAAGGCTGCTGCAAACAGACTGGAAAATATTACAAAATCTTACGCTTGCTTAAGGACAAGACATTCGGGCCCGCTAGGTGAGATAAGGGAATGTTTATTTTGTGTGACCAAAAAGTCACTTGGATTCGGGACATTTGGTTTTATTCCCCAATTCGCCTTTCCCATGCGACTTTCCACAGGTTCTTTCCCGTCTCTCCGTCTCACTTCCCGTCATTATCCAGGAATTGACAGGGTAATGGAGTAAAGCAATGGGCACACGCTGTGTGCCCTGCTGGGCCAGGGGAGCCCAGCCCCAGCTCCCACCTGAGCGCTCACCTGAGCTCCCACCTGAGCTCCCACCTGAGCTCCCACCTGAGCTCTCACCTGAGCTCCTACCTGAGCTCCCACCCGAGCTCCTACCTGAGCTCCCACCTGAGCTCCCACCTGAGCTCCCACCTGAGCTCCCGCCTGAGCGCTCACCTGAGCTCCCACCTGAGCTCCCGCCTGAGCTCTCACCTGAGCGCTCACCTGAGCTCCCACCTGAGCTCCTACCCGAGCTCCCACCTGAGCGCTCACCTGAGCTCCCACTTGAGCACTCACCTGAGCTCCCACCTGAGCTCCTACCTGAGCTCCCACCTGAGCTCCCACCTGAGCTCCCACCCGAGCTCTCACCCGAGCTCTCACCTGAGCTCCCACCCGAGCCGGGCATTTCCCGGGGAGCAGCTCCAGGAGCCTGCCCAGATCCAGGGGCTGTCCCCGAGCCCCCTGCCCGGATCCGGGGGCACACACACCTCCCCACTGCTTCACCTGACCATTTCTAGCAAACAGAGCGAAAATGAGCCAAAACCAGCCAGTTACCCCACAATCCCCAAGTTTTCCGTCAATTTAATAAGTTACAGCTGCTGTCCTAAGCACAGTCAATAAATAAAGAGGAGCCATGCAAGGAGGACAGGAGTGGGGCTGAGCTGATCAGACACAGCCCAGCTGGGGCTGCACTCCGTCCTCATCCAGAGATAAAAACTCCTCTGTAATGCCCCAAGAGCTGTGAGGAGATGTAACACACCCTCTCTCAAGACTATTGCTTAGATCTTAGCACCTCATTAAGATATTACACTCTCCTGACCAGATCTTTCAATGGTTTCCATTACTGCTTTTTTTTTTAATTTTTTTTCTTTCTGTTGTGGGAAAAAACCCTCTCTTGAGAACATTTACATTTTTTTCCTCCGATTTGAATCTTTTCTCCCATTCCTGTGCCTTTGCCAAACACGAGTTGTCTTTTAGTCTGCTGCATGAATGGGGATGAAATTCACACAACTATTTCGTGTCATTTTTCATTCACAGGAAGCATCAGGGTGCCAGAACTATTTGATGTGTGCATCAACCACATCCAACAAATTGAGAACCAGCCTGGAATTAGGCCTGGAGCATTAACTCCAGCTAGGGAGTTGAGCAATGTGAGACTAAGCCGCGGAGTTGATTTTTCAGATGAGGGAGCGGGAGCCAGGGAAGCTGTGTGCACATCCCCAGCCAGAGCAGGGCCAGAGATGTGAATGCTGGTGCAGCAGGGGCAGGAGAGCAGCCAGGCTGCTCCCCCTGCAGTGCCCAGCCCCGTGCCCATCCCTGCCAGCCCAGAGGGGTGCAGAGCTGCCAGGCCAGGGTGGGCTCCCAGCAGCAAATCACTGCTCTGGCAGGCTGGGACTGCCCTCTGCAGCACTGGGCGTTTCCTGGGAGAACCACGATGGAACCTTCAAAGGAGGAGCACATTCAACCTCTCAGTCCTTAGTCAGGCTGCAATAACACCAGGCTGTGCCCAGCTGAAGGTTTGCACCAACAGCCACCGAAGGAGGAGTGGGCAGGGGGGCACAGCAACCCCACCGTGCCATGGGGGTGCAGGCATGGGGCAAACCCCAAAACCCCTCCAGGAGGGATAGCAGGGATGGGGCAAACCCTAAAACCCCTCCAGGAGGGATAGCAGGGATGGGGCAAATCCCAGAATCCCTCCACAGGGAGTGCAGGGATGGGGCAAACCCTAAAATCCCTCTAGGAGGGATGGCAGGGGTGGGAACAAACCCTAAAACCCCTCCATGGGGATGGCAGGGATGGATCAAACATCTAAACCTCTCCATGGGGATGGCAGGGATGGGGCAAATCCCAGAATCCCTCCACAGGGAGTGCAGGGATGGGGCAAACCCCCAAACTCCTCCATGGGGATGGGAGCAAACCCCAGATCTCTCCACAGGGATGGGAACAAACCCCCAGACCCCTCCACAGGGAGGCTGCTGTGGGCTGGTTCATCAGCCAGGTCTCAGGTGCCACACAAAGGCACCTCCTGCCATGAAATGTGAATATTCCTCCATTTCTCAGCTGCCAGCCCTGCTGGCCAGGGCTCAGTTTCTCCACGATTCCTGAAATGAGTGTGGGTCCCTCTGGAAACTGATCTAATGGTCTGAGGAATGTGCACAGCAGAGCTTTGCAAAGCCTCCAGACTCGCTTGTCTGTTACTTAGCGCAACAATTTTAGATGGGCAGAGAATGAGAAATTGTTTTCTCCCTTCAATGGCAGCACTGCTGGGCTCCTCTCCTTTCCTGCACTTCAGGGAAAAGTCTCCTCATGGTAACCTGGGTTTTAAGGGAAAGGTCTCCTCATGGTAACCTGGGTTTTAAGGGAAATGTCTCCTCATCGTAACCTGGGTTTTAAGGGAAAGGTCTCCTCATCGTAACCTGGGTTTTAAGGGAAATGTCTCCTCATCGTAACCTGGGTTTTAAGCTCCTGGTCAGGCTTCAGTGGCCAGGAGTTACATAAAATACATGAGTGTGACATTCCTGTGAGCTCCTGGACACACCACCCTGTAAACCGTTGGTGAATTTCCTCATCTTGTTTCTTCTTTAAGAAAAATGTACTACACCAATAGTGGAAATGCTTTTAGATCTAATGGAACCATTATTGAATGTAAACAGAAATGGCTGAGTGCACAATTCAATTGACT
Organism: Sphenopsis melanotis; assembly: GCA_035221435.1. Classification (NCBI taxonomy): domain Eukaryota; kingdom Metazoa; phylum Chordata; class Aves; order Passeriformes; family Thraupidae; genus Sphenopsis; species Sphenopsis melanotis. The sequence goes on along the minus strand of JAWMRF010000048.1, from coordinate 13,971,094 downwards.
GGGAAAATTCTGCAGACCATCAGAAGAGTTACAAACCCAAAATCCAAAGCCACCAGCAGAGTGCTGCGTGCCAGGGGCTTTGCAGGGCTCAGAGGGAGCTGCCCCTGACTCCCACGGGCACGAGGCACAGCGATCAGGGGTATCCAAAGCAAGGCAGCCCAGGTTTAGGAACATAAAACGTGTTCATTTTTAGGAGCACAGTGCCTCCCAGCATGGCAGAACTCTTCAGTGTCATCTGGGTGAGAGCTCGGGGTGTTTTATGCCACAGAGGTTGAAGATTTCTTTCTTTTGCTAAACATGCTATTTTTGGAAGCATTCTTGCTAGTGCTCATGGGAATATTTCCAATGGGACAACACTCCCAATTAAGACCTCTTTATAAATAATAAGTGGCTGACAGCCCAGAAAATCAATGCATTATTTTAATAAAGAGATGATGGCTAACTGGTCACAGAGTGATACACAATCCAAATAAGTCAAGAGATTCCTTCCAACCATGACTTACAATTTAGGAGCCTTTTTAGTACCCTGACAACCAAAAATGGCACGTGCTGAGCATATCTACCCTGTGCTCACATCATCCCCTGCTTACCCAGAGGGACACAAAAGGTGCTTCATTAAAAATGCCAGGTCCTTTCTTGCGCAGACCAGAGGCTCCTGCACAAACTCTTGTGGTAAATAATTCAAATTCAAGGATTTCTAAAACCGAGGAAAGGGGCAAAGCAGCCTTCCCCAGAGAAGTGTTTGGATCCTCTGCAGCACAGCCAAGCACGGGGGCAGCAAGGCAGTCCCTGGGTGCTTTTTCCTGTCCTGGAGCCCTGGCCTGCCCTGCACACAGAAGGCTCTGCTGCAGTCACAGCACACAGAGCCCCCAGCATTCACCCGCTGGGGTCCCACCACTGCGGGGACAGCCCAGGCATCCATCACCAGCTTAGAGCACCAGAGTGAAACTGCCCCGAGCATCAACACAACGGAGAGAAATATCACTTAAAGACAATCTTCTGCTTTATGGCCAGCCCCTCATTATGGTCTGCTCGTGCTGCAGGGACTCAGAAACAGCAGAGCCTGAGGAGGGGACAGAGAGGGGAAAGCTCAGCCCTGCCTTGCTCTGGGACTCAGAAACAGCAGAAAGGACAGAGAGGGGAAAGCTCAGTCCTGCCTTGCTCTGGGGCTCAGAAAGCAGCAGAGAGGACAGAGAGGGGAAGGCTCAGCCCTGCCTTGCTCTGGGGCTCAGAAAGCAGCAGAGAGGACAGAGAGAGGGAAGCTCAGCCCTGCCTTGCTGTGGGACTCACACAAGGAGTCTCCCTCCTGCCTCAGAGCACTACAGAGAGAATGCCCAGGAATGAAAGAAAATAAAGCTTTCAAAAGCAGCAAAATCCTGTCTGAAATGTTATTTACCAACAGAACTATCCCTGCTGCCTCTTCAAACTGTGCTGTCCTCCCCTCTGGTGGTACCCAGCACACGCTGGGTTTATTTCCAGCAGGATGCACCCAGTGCACACTCAGGGAATCCTCCAAGCACTCCCACCAGGACTTCAGAAGCACAGTCAGGTCTCTTATTTCTTTTTTACACACTAATGCTTCATTCTTGCTTATTTCCCACCAGCAAAATATTGATCCAACCCAGCTTTTTCTGGAGATTTGTTCCAACTTCTCTTCCCATGGTTTGCCTTGCCAAAATCCCCTGGTTCTTCCCACGTTCAACCCCAGCAGAGCAGGAGGAGCAGCAGAACCCAAAGGCCACACCTGGTGAGGTGAGTCAGCTGTTCCAGGGGGATTTCACCTCTCATGTCTCTGCTAGAAAAGCAGCTATTGACAAAGTGCTCACTAAGGCAGCTCAGTATGACTTCTGTCATCATCTTTAATCTCTTTATGTCCCACTGGAGCCACTGGGAGCTCCAGGGTGGGTTCAGCAGGGCCTGAGACTGGGCTGTAACATAAACCCTGTGTCTGTATGCATCTCCCTGAAGAAATCACTGAGTGATCAAAGAATTGTCCCCTAATTTTGAACAAAAGTGCTGCAACACGTTCAAAACATTTTGATGTTCCTCCTCTGGGTCACGTTCCCTCGGTTTCCAGGCTCTAATTTAATGGAGAATGTTAAATTGAGTCCTACCTGTCTGTGGCAGAGGGCAGGGAGGTGGCTCAGCATGGCTCCTGCAGAGCACAGGTGATGCTGCAGGGGCATTTATCACCCACAGCTCCAAGGACACACATGGCATTTGTCTTTTGCACATTTCCTGACCCAAACAAAGCAGCCCCTCTCCTGCTTTGCCCAGGTTTTCCTCTCCCCAGTGACGGGGTTTGATCACTGATTTGGGTGGCAGGAGGATCAGGTGCACCACATCCACCTGAGCCAGGAGATCAGCCCTGCTGGGGCAAAGCCTTCCCCAGGTTTGCATCAGGATAAAACACAAACAATGCTTTGGGGTTCCTTTGTTGTCTGCTGTATTTGGGGCTCTGGGTTTGGTTTTTTTAGTTTTAGTACCTGACAGAGCCTGAAGCCAACAATGACATTTATTTATCTGTATCCTAGTGATGTAAAGGTTTCTAAAGATCTTGTTTTCATTTTATGAGAAAAAGAGAGGGAAGGGATACAACTTTGCTTTGAGGTGGTTTTTAGTATTTCAGCTTTTAACTTTGAGAACAACTTCAAGGCCAAACTGAGACACCTAAAATACAGGGCCTCTAAATAAAGTGTTGACAGCCTATAAACTACAAAAGTTATGGAGAACCCCATAATAGTAATAATAATATCTTTCATTTATATACAGTGATTTTTCTCCCAAAACATGCCTTAAACTGTAAGTCAAACAATCTCATCCGTGGCAGTAAAAAGGACTAAAATAACTTGTACTGCAAACCCCAGTCCAGTTGCTCCTCGGAACTTTGAGGAAAACTGAGTTCAACCAAAAAGGAATTTTGTCCTGCTCACCTGGGCACTGCAGCCTCTCCCGAGAGCTGCCCTGAGTGCCAGGGGGGACAGAGGGCTCCGGGTAAGATCAGATGTCTGGGGATTCACAGGGGGAAGGGAAGGGATTCCCTGGGGCTCCAGGTCTGGGCAGAGCCAGCCCAGGGCTCCAGAGGGGGAGATTCCCCCCGAGGGCTCAGAGGGGCACCAGGCACTGCTCTGAGAACAGCCAGGCTCTTCCTCTGGGGAGGGAAAGAGAAAAGGAACAGCAATTTCTCCACAGAAACTTGGGGTGCAGGGGCTTTTCCAGTCTCTCTTTCTGTTAAGAGAGTGGCTTGAGAACAAAACAAAGCTGAAAGATTGTCGCAGACATCTTTTATGAAAAATCCTTTCCTTAGGATTTTTCCTGCTGAGAAGCTGAGAGGCCTCAGGAACAAAATGTAACCAATGGTTATCTGCTGCTGTGGAATGCAACAGGTGCATCTGTGATTGGTCTCATGTGGTTGTTTCTAATTAATGGCCAATCACAGTCAGCTGACTCGGACTCTCTGTCCGAGACACAAGCCTTTGTTATCATTCATTCCTTTCTATTCTTAACTGGCCTTCTGATGAGACCTTTTCTTCTATTCTTTTAGTATAGTTTTAATGTAATATATATCATAAAATAATAAACCAAGCCTTCTGAACATGGAGTCAGATGCTCATCTCTTCCCTCATCCTGGCACCCCTGCGAACACGGTCACAAAAGATCACTGTGTCCCTCACACAGATGGGCAAACTGAAATATTACTGACCATTTCCCTTCCTGAGATAATTCACCACGCTGCTTTGTGTCTGATCCAAGTGACCCAACTGCATTTAAACAGCTTGCCCCAAGTTACAGAAGTGGATTGTGCCAGGTCCAGGAATGGGGTTTAGATATCAAAGGCTTGGTCAGTGTAAAATTATCTTTTCCCTTTGCCTTTGTGATCACAAGCACTCACTTTACACAGCTGCAGTTCACAAACACAGTGATCAAGGGAACCACAGAAGCCCTAATTGAGGGACCACAGGGCAGTAAAAGCATGGGGTAAATATATGAAAATCAGCTTCTTATGCAAATAGATCCAACTGAATATTCACCCTTACAGAAAGCAGATCCACACATTCAGGACTGCTATTATGAACAAAAGCAATTTATACTTGAATTCAGCAACACCCCTAAAAACTGCAGTTAAACAAATGAAAACAAGAGGATTCTGAGAGAGGAGCACCCACACCTTTGTTTCAGAGTTAGAGCGAAAGCAAAGAGCCTGTGAGGAGCTGCATGCTGAGCGTTTCCAAAGGGATGAGGCCCCTGAAGTGCCAGAGCAGCAGAACCTCCAGTTTTTGTGTCCCTGGGAGCTGCTGGGGACAAAATTCTCTGGTGGCTCAGCTTGGTCCTGCTTGAAACTGGAGTGGGAAAGGGAAAAAGGCAGAGTGGCAGAAAGACGAACTCTACCAAAACCAGATAATTCCCAGTCTTTCTTCTTATTTTAGCTTCAGACAGCTCAGGAAGGGGAGACGCCTCCCAAAGTGCATGGTTTGCTCAGAGCCCTCTGGCTCCTGGCACCAGCTGCATCCTGTCCCTGTTCAGCTCCTGGGGGTGATGGGGTCCTGGAGGGCTCAGATGCACCCCAAAGCCTGCCCAGCCCCAGCCAGAAATGCCACATGAAAAGCTCTCTCCTCAGCTTTAACTGCAGCTCAAGCACAAAGCCAGCTCTTTGCACTGCTGGCTAACAATTTCTTCTGAATTTCATAGAAACACAGCAACTGTTTGGTTCAGAGTTTGGGCAAAGGTTTACATTGTTTTCATTTTTATTAATTTTATTCCAATTTCTTATGCTCTTGCAGTGTCAGGACTGAAGAAATTGCCTTATTCCACAAAACCTTCAGGGGTTTCTGGAAGAAATTGCTTTAAACTTTACCCTTAGAATTTAACTTGCTGGCCAAATCTTTTGCTTGCTTTAGAGTTTTCTCCACATACATTTCTCTGCACCTCTCCCAGCTTTCCATAAACCACCATTTGTCTGTCAGCCTTTCCCTGCCCTCAGTGCTCTGATCATACAACGTGATTTTCTCAGATTAAATACTTTGATTTAAACAGATACCAACTGAAGAGAGGTCCTGTACAGCACTGAGGTTTCATTAAAATCAGGATTAATCAGAAATGTAAAGGCCAGATAAAAAAAGGAAGGACAGAAAAAAAACTATATTTACAGGACTGAAAATAACCAATCATTGTCAAGGCACCAATTCCCTTATCTGGTCATTTTTCTGTGTGCAAGGGCAGCCCCAGGTGCTGCCAGGCAGGAAATGGAGAAGGGGCCTGCTGGGGACCCTCTGAGGGTGGCCAGGTTCCTGGAATCAATAATTCCATACAGTCTGAGGACAAGACAAACCTCACTGTGAAAAGGCCACAGGGCTGTGATTAATTCACAAATATCCAGCTCTAACTCCCCCAGTGTCAGCCTGAAGCTACCAGCCACATCCTGGGGTTTGTCTGAAGCCATTTCAGATTAGCCAAATGGCATCTCACCATTAATTATTTTTTTAAAATGTAGAATGTGAAATGAACATCTCTAATTTCCTATTAAAAAAAAAACAGCTCCTTTTTCTCAATCAATCTGGATCATTCAGTCTACTTGAAAAGGCAAATTACTGCTTGATTGTAGGGTAATTATTCTGGTGGAGATCACTTGAATGACTGCACTGTAGTCTTTGACAGGCAGTCTCTGTTATTTGAACACTGATGTTATTTAATTAAAGGATGAAAAATATCTTGGGTGCTTCAGAACAAAAACTTATTGCCATGAATAAAAAATATGAGTGCAGAGTTTATATTTTGAAAAATAAATTCTCTCCTCCCAGAAATGTTACATCTAAGGAAAAATACAGAACTCATTAGCAAGAGCTCATTATGGAGACTGTGACTGATGCTCTGGGTTATTATAATCAGATTAGTATAATAATCTATTTAATCCAGCTCCATGACAGTTCTGTACAGATTATTTTGAATACTTCAGCTGGCTGTGCTAAACCCTCTGAAAAATTCTTCCAATTACACTGACTAGTGTTAACTGAAAAAGAAAATGTTTACTGTGTTAAAAATAACCCTTTCGGCATTTAGGAAAAAAAATCCCTTTATTTATATTTATATTCTCATTCTTCACATTTTGAGTCATGTCTCAAGATCAACTAAAGAAGGCCTTATTGTGGTGCCAGCGATATAAATCCTGGGAGTTTATGCCAATACTTTTATTTGTCATATTTTATTGGAACTGACATTTTTTTGGACGCTGCTCGCACAATGACTTATGAGTTTAATTTGGTTTCATTTGTTTTGCTGTTTAAAATAAATTAAGACCGGGGCGTGGGGGATTTATTGTCCCTCACGATGCTTATTTACTGATATTGTGCAATGTGAATTCACATTTAGCGGCTGCTCAGCTGTGCCACCTTGCCCTGCCCAGTGCCCCAGTCTCCCTGGGATGGGTCAGTTCTGTCCTGGCAGCTGCTCCAGGCTGTGCTCTGGGCTCAGGACAAGAATGAAGCTGACCACACACTGATGGTTTAGCGTGGCTGAGGGTGCCTGTGCAGGGCAGGGACTCCTCACACAGCCCTGCAGCCCGGGGCAAAGGGGCTGGGAGGGGACCCAGCCCTGGGGACAGGCTGGGCAGGAGGGCTGAGCTCAGAGCAGCAGCTGTGCCTGGGCGAGATGGCTGCAGAATGCATCACCCATCCATGGCACGGCTCATCTGTGCTCTGAAACACGGGAAAACAGGGCCAGCGAAGGCACAGAGGGCTGGCAGGTCTGACAGAAGAACAGTGACAACAGCAGAGAGATCACACCATTATCAGGGTTGGACAAGACCTCCAAGATCATCAAACAGATTCAAGTCACAAAATACCATCATTCAGGGGGAAAAAAGTGACTTTGCACTGATATTGCTGACAGCAGAAGTCCTCTCCTTCCTGGTGGTTCTCTGGGGGCACAAAGTGCCCAGGAAGGGGCAGAAGGGTGGACACTGCAGAGGGATGATTTTTATTTTTAATTGCAAAATACCCTCAAAACTTGACTACTGTAAGTATAACGTTACATGCTTTTGTTGTGTTTTTGTCGTGAAATAGTTCACCAAAAACCCAGATGTTGGGGGGTTTAGGAGCCACTGGAAGAAAGGGCTGCTGGCCCTTGGGGAGCTCAGGGGTTATGGCACAGAAAGGCAGGAGCCTTGCTGGCAAGCACAGGTACACTGCAATCACACAACTGCCAGGGCACAGCTTGTTCTGAGGGCTCACCAAAAGAGGAGAGGCATGAAAGAGAAGGATAATTTAAAAGGGGAGTTCTGTCATCTCTCTTTTTGTGGATAAATAAGGCTGATGACCATCCAGACAGAGACTGACCATCCAGACTCAATTAAATGAGCAGCTATTAACAACCAGAATTGTTTGGGGACTGCAGTGACTTCTGGTGCTCTGTTAACAACCCCAGGTCAGGCACTTAGTTCTCCCAGCCAGGAATGAACTGCTCAAAGAGGCAACTGAACTAAAGTTACAACCTCTAAATGATTGCCTGTAAAGCAATGGTTGGCATGACAAGTTTCTGATGAAGCAAACACCGATGGCAGCAAGGAGATGCTGCTCTACAATAACACTGCCCTCTGCCACTGGAGCAGAGCTGGCTATTGATTGAGGCTTTCACAGAGGAAGCACAAAGCAATTCTGCTGCAGGAGCAGCAGAGCACCCCAGGGCCAGGGATGCAGACAGAAAAGGCTGTGGGGCAGCTGTACTTTGTTCTTTTAAATCATGTTTCAAAGCACTTTATGAATCCATCTCCAATATGGATCTGACAAAACCAACCTTAGGATAATACTTTAAAAGAAACTGAATTTATCCCTGGGAAGCAACAGGTCCAGTATAACTTTTACACAAGGCTTCTTACCAGCTCTTCATTTCTAAAATAGCCTTCCAAGGAAGGCTCACACACCTTTCCCTCGTCTGGGGGTCACCTTGTACAACAGCCTGCTGTTCTCTGTGCCCGACAGTGACTGATTTATTGCCATCTCTGCCTGCTTTATCCCACCTGCCAGCCCTTTCCACCAAGTCCTGCATTACTTTACTGCTCAAATAACCACTTCATCTTCACCCTTTTCTTTATGCATTTGGTAACCAGCAAACCTTGAACTTTCACACAGGTGCCTTGGAACACCTTAGACCTGCTTGGCAGTGGTGAGAGGACTTTAAATATCCTGATTGCCTCTGAAGGAAGGGAAGCAAGCAGGACTCAGCCTGCTGGAGAGGCTGAGAAAGGGGAGGGCATTGGGAGCTGCTGACACCTGAAACTCCAGACAGAAATATGGGCACTGATCAGTGCAAATGCATTCAGCTGCTGGCCTCTGCATATATTTCTCTTTATTATGTTGCTTTTCACACAGTTTTGGCCTTGTACAGTTGCTGCACCCTACTGGGTCTTATTTTGCATTCTATTATTCCTTCAGTCCTATCCATCTCATAATTTCATACAGATGGCATTGAAGAGGTTGATTCATCTTGCAGTTTATCAACCCAGTGCTCACCTACCAGGCAGGGATTGATTACAATACCCCATTTCTCCTAAATTACCTTGTTTACCCAGGTATTGCCCCAGATCTGTCTCCCACAGACCAGCCTGCTGTGTCTGCCAAGCACCACAGACAGCAAATGCTCAGCTCCTTCCCTTGCTTTGCAGGTGTGGAACCTCCTGATTGGTGTGAAATGTGGTGCCAAACAGAAAAAAAAGGTGTTGGTGCTGCTCTGAGCAGGCACTCAGAGAGGTGAACTCAGGCTGCAGGGTGGTCAGTGTCCTGGGCAGAGCCAGCAGAATGCAATCCATCTCCTCACTGTGTACCCCTGCAGACAGTGCTCTGTGCTCTGTGCTGTGCCAGAGCCGAGTTATGGCTCACACTGATCAGGCCAGAGCCCGGCATGCAGCTCAGGAATGGAACCTGGCTTTCATGGAGAGAGCAGCCAGAAAGAGACTGCAAACCAACTGATTCTGACTTCTCAAACCTGCACACCAAACTCCATGGGCACGCTGTCTCAGGTGAGCTAAAATGTAATGAAAACACTCTGCTAAACTCCTTCAGAACAAACCAGCCTGGGAGGAGCAGGGACCAGCCTGGAGCAGCCTGCATCCTGTTCTGCCACGGGGCCACAGTGGCTGAGTGAGGAGCTGACACCTTCATTTGCAGGTATTCCCAATTCTGCCCCAATTCTAACAGCCCCACTCACCCCAGAGCTGAGTGAGGAGCTGACACCTTCACTGGCAGATATTCCCAATTCTGCCCCAATTCTCACAGCCCCACTCACCCCAGAGCTGAGTGAAGATCTGACACCTTCACATGCAGGTATTCCCAATTCTGCCCCCATTCTCACAGCCCCACTCCCTCACCCAGAGCTGGGGGCTCCATTCTGGTCCCCCCACGATGGAGCCCTGCAGGAGATGCAGCCAGGTCTCCCCTGCCTGGACAGCTCCTGTTATCCCATGGAACCAGGGCTGCTGTCTGGGGAGTGTGCCACAGCCTGTTACATTCCAGGGCTTGGCCTGAAATAAGGGAAAATGATGGATGTCCTGCTGTCTGCAGGTGAACAGAGCACTGTGGATATATCAGTATATTACACAAACTGCCACCTCTTTGGCAGCTGGGTTAAAGAAACCCAAGCAATAAAAACGAGGTGGGAGCAGGGCAAGGGAGAAGTTCATGAGGAGGTGCAGGGCTGCCTTTCTGTGACATCCCAGCTGCATTTCCTTCTCATGGAAAGTGAAGAGTCCTCTCTCATTACAAGGGCTGGAAAAGGCAAAACTGGCCCAGAAGGGTTGCCCTGATTGTTTTTCTTTCTGGCCTGAAGGATGAACAATACAAGATGACAAACAAAGCAGCAGCAGATGTTTCAGTGCCCACTTGGAAAGTCAAGACATTCACAAACCCTGAGAGACTAAATAAGAACTGCAGCACTGTGATTCATCTTCCACACCATAACCCAGGCTTCATGCTCCCTCTTATTTCCCCAGCTTTGTATTTAAGTGCTCACCTCCCCTGTCCTTCTTAAACCACTAAAAAACCTTACAGACTTTGTTGCCATCCCACATTGAACCAAGAGCCCCTGGGGACTGAACATCCTGGAAACAAACTGGAAATCTGAAATTCTTTGTACCTTGAGATGATCTCTCGTTACAATTCCAACCACTGGAAAACAAAGAACAATATGGTATGGGCAATTATTTAAAATTCCTTCATTACCAAGGGGCCTTTTTTCCCCAGATGTTTCAGTCCAGGCTGGCTGCATTTCCTGCACACCACTGGAGAATCTGACTGGCCACCACGGGTGGTCTGAGACACTTGTAGAAAAGGCAGGATTATGTCACAGTGAAAAGTGCTTTGTTTTACAGGCTCACCCCAAGGAACCTCTTTGCAGAACAAGCTGGAAATATCCAATTCCCATGCAACCCCTCCTCTGCTGAAGTCCATATTAGCTCATGCCAACAGGAGGCAGGAAAGCTTTCACTCTCTGCTCACAAAGCAGAGCAGGCACTGCAGCTCAGCTGTGCACTGCACTTTCCTGGGGGTGATTTTCACTCCTGGCCCATCCAGAGCTGCACAGCTCAGCAGGGTCAGTGATGCTGGGCTGTGTTTAGTTTGATAACACCCATTTCCAGTGATAACAGAGATCACCTCCTGGTGCTCCCACGCGGGCACTGCTGGCCCAGGCACAGCCCTGCTGCAGGCACTGCCTCACTGCTCACATTTGCTCCAGGTCTGCAGCTTTTGGGGCTGGCACGAGCAGGACAGAGTGAACTCTGGAAAGTACTTACACATACCATACCAAAGGAATGTAGGGCAAGGACTGAATTATAAACCAGAGTGACTTTAAATGAAATAACAGCAGGTTGTGATGGCTGTTTGATACGGCTGTTCCAAGGCATGGCAGGGGAGCAGGAGGCAGCTGTGGGACAGGGGAAGGAGGTTCCTGCCTTGCCTGGAGGCTGGTAAGGATATCCCAGGTGGGGACTGCACTCCTCCTGCTCCCTGCTCTCCAAACTGCTCCTCCCCGGCTGGAGCAAACCTGGTCACCTCCACCCAGAGCAGGCAAGGAACTGGTGTCCCAGTCCTCTGTGACATCTGAAAGTGATCATTTGCCTGCCAGCCCTGCAGGAATGCTTCCCACAGGAATAAGGAATTTTGTGAGGGTTATAAAAAGTTACTGGCACTACAACATGCTATCACTGTGGGATAAATTACTGCTGTGCTGCCAGCCAGGGGCCAGCCAGGACAGCAGCCAGAGCCATCCCCTGCTCTGCAGGGCTCTGTGGGCTCCCTGGGCAGCCTCAGCCCCACCTCGGGGTCCTCCCCAGCAGGGACAGACCCAGGGGCAGAGGGGCAGAGCACCAAGCTGCAGCCCCACATGCTGCTCACAGCACAGCAGTACACAGGGCTTTGGGCACTTTTGTCCTCCTGCCAGTAAGATTTGCAGTCTCCAACACCAATTTTCATCAATAGAGAACAGAGCTGCACTTCTGCCACACTCTCAAATTAAATAGAGTACTCTAGAATACACTTATCTATATTTAGTTCCCAAAATATAAGCTACTTACACTCTCATCAGACCATATGTTTAAGCTGCACAGTTTTTTTTACAAGTGCTCTGAAATTTACCCTTATTTTTAGCTTACGTTTTCTCGGAGTTGGCAGACGCTCTGTCACGGGAGATGTTGTGTACAAAATGTGAAATATTAAATATTGCTCTGTGTGCTGTCCTTCAGAGCCCTCAGCTGAATGGGGCTGAGCCACCTCCCAGCCAGCTCAGCCAGCCCAGCAGCAGCAGCAGCACAGGGAGGGGACACTGGGACAGGGAGGTGGGACAGGCACAGAGAGATGGCACTGACACAGAGAAGTGGCACTGACACAGGGTGTTGGCACTGACACAGAGAGGGGGCACTGGGACAGGGAGGTGGGACAGGCACAGAGAAATGGCACTGACGGGGAGGTGGGACAGGCACAGAGAGGGGACGCTGACATGGGGAGGGGACACTGGCACAGAGATGATCCTTCCCTGCCCCAAGCCAAGGGCCCCGTTCCCGTTCCCTGCTGGCAGCGCAGGCTCAGCCTGGCTCCTGCTCCTCCCTTACCTGGCCAAAAGCAGCATCCCAGCCCCTCCTGAGCTCTCCCCAGGAGCTGTGTGACCACAGGGACACTCAGCTCTGGGGGCTGCAGCCTGCCACAACGTGCAGCTGGGTGACACACCTGCATCTCCTGCTCAGAGACCCCACCTGGGGCTCTGGGACACTGCCCTGCACTGACAATCATTGCACAGACCTGTGCAAATCACCCCAGGGCTCTGAGACAATTCCTGCACAGACAATCATCATCCCAGGGCTCTGAGACAATTCCTGCAGAGACAATCATTGCACAGACAATTCCTGCAGGGACAATCATTGCACAGACAATCACCCCAGGGCTCTGGGACACTGCCCTGCACAGAGCAGTGCCAGGCAAATGAGAGAGGCTGCAGCTCAGGCTGAGCCCATTCATTTTGTGTGCAGGGCTTGTCATCACTTCCCATTAGTTTGGAAGCTCCAGCCCTGTCAGAGATCCATCAGTGCTTCCAGGACAGATTTTTATTTTCAGGGCTCTATAGCTCTCGGCTGAAATGTCACATTTGTGGTATCATCAAAATATATAAAACCTAGTTCAGTCATGCACGAAGGAATATGGGGAAAATAAAGGACTTTTATAGTATCATTCCCTTTTAACTTTTTCTCTATCTTTCTAAATGCATTCCTTAGGCTTAGAAAACTGCACACTACAGAAAATCCAAAATGGGGCAACTTTTCCTCAGCAGCTAATCCAAACTCCTGTCATTACAAATATCAATCTCCATATCTCATCTGGGCAGCCTCTACACCAGGCACAAAGAGCACCTCTGGTTCCCTAATGCATCCCAAGGGCTCCCCCAGGAATGCTCAGCAGGGAGCTCCCCTGGCAGGGCTGCTCTGCAGCCAGGCAGGACACACAGAGGGGTTCAGATGAGAGGTTTCCTGCTCCACGTTCCCTTATCAGCCACGACAAATAGGGAAAATTCAGCCAGAACCTTTTAACAAGTGCTCTGGTGTGACAGGGTCTACAAGACTTGCACACCAGCAGATATCAGGGTGAAATGTGTGAGCAGGAAAGGGTAAGGGAAAAGCTGCTCTTTGAGAAGAAGCACTGGAACAGAGAGCCCTTGTGTTGATTAATTGCCTTTACACATTTGATCACTCTATGTAATCCAGTAAATCTCCAAGTGTTTCAACATATCTGTAGTGAAAACAGAGTCAGGCAATTATGTGTAAAACATCCAAAATATAGTAGATACCTAGGAAAAAAGGTCACAGCTTCCTTTTTGGAGTCTGCCTTCCAGGAACAGCCTTCTGTAACCACTCAAAATTTGCTGCTCTGGTAAATATTCTTGCCAGTACATTTGCTTTCTGCTGGCTAGTTGATAGTTGCAGGAAGAAAACTCAAAATCTTTTTTTTTTTTCTGAAGTGGAAGAATATTTACGTGTGGGCTGTTTTTTTTTAGACAATATATACTGAGTTCTAACTTTCCTCAAGAGAAAGCCAGAGAACGAGCTCAAATATGCAAATCTACTTCTGGGATATACAAAATAAGCAAATAGAGAGAAGTAAGAAGCTAATCAACAGTCTGAAGACTATGAAGAATCAAAATATACAATATAGAAATATACTACATACTGAATGCTTTTGTTCCCTTGGGTACAGAATTTACCACAATAAAGCACTAAGTCTCTGCAAATTCTTTATAAATTTTTTATGGGAAATTCTTCTATCATTCCGCAAGTTTTATGTTCACAGGACATATTTGGGTCTGATGTTTGTGTGGTTCACTATGAAATACATTATTTAAAGTGACATCACGTACTTCAAGGTGGTTAGATAAGTGTAAGGTCACTCGTTCCTTAAAATAATGATCAGTGTTAATAACACATTTTGGAGGAGCTTGTTCTCTCCACGCTGCCCTCAGAGGATTTTGTGGGGTTTGATCCTGAACTGTTTGCACACAAATTCCCTTTTCATCCCCCAGCTGCCTTTGCATCCCCGTGCATTTCAGCCCTAGAGAGAAACCCCAAACGGAGCCAAGGCAGGAGATGCCCTGCAGGGGAAATGCCAGCAGGGGAAGGGCAGGGCTGTCCTGTCACACACAGAGCCCTGGAGCCGGCCCAGGGCCCCAGGAACCCCCACCTGGGGAA
>JAWMRF010000048.1:13943597-13954539 GCA_035221435.1 Sphenopsis melanotis | reverse complement strand
ACACACCAGAGCACACAAACACACCCCAGAGCACACACACACCAGAGCACACAAACACCAGAGCACACACAAACACCAGAGCACACACAAACACCAGAGCACACAAACACACACCAGAGCACACAAATACACACCAGAGCACACACAAACACCCCAGAGCACACAAACACCAGAGCACACACAAACACCCCAGAGCACACACAAACACCAGAGCACACACAAACACCAGAGCACACACAGACACACACCAGAGCACACACAAACACCAGAGCACACAAACACACACCAGAGCACACACATCGGAGCACACAAACACACACCAGAGCACACAAACACCAGAGCACACACAAACACCAGAGCACACAAAAACACACCAGAGCACACAGACAAGGGGCTCGAGCTGCCTGGGCACCCAGCAGCCTTTGGCAGTGAGGAGAAACAAACCACAATGCTGGGGAAAACAGAAATGTGGCAGCCACAAATGGCAACTGAACTGCTCCTAAAAATGCCCACAGAAATCACGGGAGAAGCACAAAGAAACAGTCCCAGGCACAGAAGCTCTGTAGAGCCCAGAGCAGCAGCTCCATCTCACTTACCAGGGTGTGGCTGAGCTGGATGGTGATGAGGGGAGAGCCTGACAGGTTGTAGGACAGCTGGGGCAGAGGCTCCACCTTGATGGAGATGAGGAAACTGCTGGCTGAGATCAGGGAGCCCCGGTAGGCAGCAGCTCCAGCAATCCTTGGGAAGAAGCAAACGTGTTGAGGAACAAGAATAACCACTGGTTTTTAGTTCACACATAACAGCAGAGGAGCACAGACCCTCCTTGTTCCCTTCAAGTTCCTCCAGGGCAGCCAAAGGTCCCACAGGACCAGGGGCCATGCACCTGTAAAGGGTGGGAGCAGTTCTGGACACCTGTAAGGGATGGGGACAGCTCTGGACACCTGTGAAGGATGGGGACAGCTCTGGACACTGGGGACTGCCAGCAAAGCTCCTCCTTCACCCTGCTCCTCCTTGCAGAGGTTCTCAAGCCTTGCTGGAAGTGTTTGAGGGAATCAGGGAGAATCCTAAGGAGGGATCCAAACAATTCCCTGAAAGTGAGGAGGAAACTTGCAGGGGCTGGCTGGTCAAACAGATAACTCAGTGTGTGAGACACACAGACAAAATGCACAAAATAAACGCAGGAATGTATTTAGAGGCGATTTAGAGCTTTGCCTTGAAAAATAGATGATGTCCAGTTAGATTTGTTGGAGGGAAAGACAGGTCACAACACACACAGCTGAACTGGACTGAACAGCTGATTAGACTGGAAATGAATTTATTCTAAGGGGAAGTCATTTTGCAGTACATAAGAGCCCTTATTTTAAGGTAAAACTTATGAGTTTGGCATTTTCACACATTCAGAAGTAACTGAGATCCATTTGGTTTCAGAGCAGACTTCTTTACCCTCTCAGTAAGAAACTGCAGGATTAAATAAATGACTGCTGTCATCTGTCCCTTGAGCAGTGGATTAATGGGTTTTACCAGAGAAATGTGAGCCTGGGTGAATTAACCACCAGCCTGGGTTCCCAAACACAGCCCACCTGGAAAGGGCCAGAAACAAATGAAAAACCACCTTGTTGGGACCCACCACCTGCCTGCAGTGGTTTCTTATTTTTATTTCAGAAAAACCCCAAAAACCTCACGTCAGAGGCTGAAATAACTGCACTCAGCTCCCTGTCACAGAACAGAACTCATTTAGCACAACCCCTCAGTTCTGACCTCAAAAACCCCATCAGCATCAGAGATTACTTCTGCTCCCAGAAACCTGCATGGAATGGGACTCGTTCATCTGAGGCAGAATTTGCTGCTCTGATAACAACAAATTTCAGTTTAGCTAAGGACTTGTGAAGTTAAACTCATTATCCAACAGTTTGAGGTTCCTCCTACCCAGATTAAGACGGGTAGATGCTTTTTAGATGCTTTTCCCACACCCTTCCTCTGCTTGTTTTCCCTTCAGAGACCCTGGTGAATTTTGGAGTGTGACAAACCCTCAGCAGCAGCAGGGAATGGAGCTTCTGCAAAGCCTTTCCTCACCCTGGCCCTGGTGTCAGCCCCACATTCACACAAACTGCCCTGAGCAGCAGCAGGATGGGCTCAGAACGCTGCTGGGCTTCATCTTCTCTGCGTGAAGAATCAAAAGCTGCTCCCCTTGGAAACTGGTATTTATGGAGCCTGAAAATAGCTCTGTGTCTGCGCAGCACAAAAGCTCCAAGAGTTTTGGTTTTCCACCACAAGAAAAGAAAAAGGTTGGGTTTCAAATTACAGGTGTTGAAGTAGCCCAGTGGTAGAAGGAAAACAAAAGAAATTCTCTAAAACAAACTATTCTGAGAAAAAAAATTATTCTACTGAAAAGTAAGCAAAAAAGTTATAACAGCAGAGCACAAAAAAGAAAAGCAAGCAAAAGAGAAGTGCATACTTATTTTTAAAACATCTTTGAGTACCTGGGGTTTGGTTCCACAGAGGAAAAATTGCTAAGGCAGCATTTCCTGAATTATTACCTTTTTGGATGCAGCATTCCCTGAATTATTACCTTTTTGGATGCAGCATTCCCTGAATTATTACCTTTTTGGATGCTGGTTTGGGCAGACCTGCATCTACAGGTTTAAGGATATGATCTTGTCATGCATGACATACTGCAAACATTTCAGTTTGAGTTAATTGCAGAAATCTAGGAAACATTTCTTTGCCAGTGATTTTGTGTTTTTTGACCATTGTGACAGGGCAGACCCTTGATTCTGAAAATGAGTGCTGAAATCAAACCCAACTCAGGGGAACAGGAAAGGATCTCCAGGCTGTCCTGCCCCCCAGATTTCAGGGAATGCACCCCAAGATTACAGATCTGCTCCTTTTGCTGTACGAGAGCCCCAGGATCTGACAGTGCATTAGAACACAGAGCTTTGATATGCAGCATCTTTAATAAACTTTGACCTGAGCCAGGATCATTTTAATTCTCTTTGTCCCTTTGAAAAATTGAGATTACATCTTATTAGCATAACAAATTGCATTGATCCTCCTTTTGGAAAACACAGGCTGTCATAAGTTATTGTCTCAATTTCTTCGTGTGAGTACAAAATATTGCAGAGTGGTGGCAGAGCTGCCTTAGAGCCACCTGTGTGAGCTGAGTGTGCTGCTGAGAGAGAGGGCAGGCAACAGCACAGCCTGTAATCCCTGGGAAATGCCCTTTAGGGATCACCTGAGTGTGATCAACCAACAGCACAGCCTGTACTCACTGGGAAATGCCCTTTAGGGATCACCTGAGTGTGATCTACCAACAGCACAGCCTGAACTCACTGGGAAATGCCCTTTAGGGATCACCTGAGTGTGATCAACCAACAGCACAGCCTGTAATCCCTGGGAAATGCCCTTTAGGGATCACCTGAGTGTGATCAACCAACAGCACAGCCTGAACTCACTGGGAAATGCCCTTTAGGGATCACCTGAGTGTGATCAACCAACAGCACAGCATGCACTGCCTGGGAAATGCCCTTTAGGGACCACCTGAGTGTGATCAACCAACAGCGCAGCCTGAACTCACTGGGAAATGCCCTTCGGGAATGGCTGAGGGGTTACCTGAGTGCCATCAGCCTGGATTGTCACCTGGAGCAGCCAGGCAGGGCAGGGGCTCTGCACCCTGAGGGGCACAGGGGAGTGAGGGCACGGAGGGCAGGGAATCCCTGGCAGCCCCTGGGGCTGGGGTGCTGCTCCTTTCCTGCTGGCAGCAACAACCCAGCACCAAGTCCAGTGGGAAGGGCTGACAGTGGGAACTGATCCACGCAGCCCAGAGAAAATCAAATGAAAACACACAGTCCTGCACTGGTTTAGAGGGCCGGGTAATGGTTTGCGTGAGTGGCCTTGCAAACCCCCTGGGAGCTGCACTGCAGAGGGTTATACAGCTCTGCATTTACTTTCTCTTATCTGCTAATGATTTCACTGCAGTAGTACACAAAGCAGAAGGTCTGTAAAGAATTGCCTGGTCTCCTTTTATAAAATTACCTTATGGGTCTTTAGGATTAGGATTCAGATTTTGTCTAAAGAGGGATGCTATGTTTTCTAACTTGTTTCATTTAAGTGCAAGCTTTATCTTCATATGTGCTAGGAGAAAAAAATGCAATTTCCTTGTAGGAGACAGATTAAATTATGAAATTCTAGTACCAGAGCTGATGAGTGGAAGGAGAAGACAAGGAAAGACAAACATGTCGCTATGGAATCTATTTTATTGCCACCTAAAATAAACCATGCAGTGTAAATTTAATCCCTCCCTGGTTAATGAGTGCACACCCTCAGCCCTGCAGAAGCAGGGTTATGGCTTGTCATTTGTTCCCAGGTGATAAGGACAGGGCTGTGCCCAGGTATCAGCACAGCAATGAGCAGGCTGGTACCTGCTGCAGTGTCAGCACAGCAACGAGCAGGCTGGTACCTGCTGCAGGTGTCAGCACAGCAATGAGCAGGCTGGTACCTGCTGCAGGTGTCAGCACAGCAACAAACAGGCTGGTACCTGCTGCAGGGCTCAGGCACTCACCTGGTGTCCTCAGGGTTGATGTTGTTAAAGAAGTGATGCATGTTGTGGTACAGCAGGCCCACGATGGTGATGCAGCCTGTGGAGAGGGAACAGGGTTATTGCTCAGAGCAGAGAGAGGGAACAGGGAGAGGGAACAGGGTTATTGCTCAGAGCAGGGAGAGGGAACAGGGTTATTGCTCAGAGCAGCAGGAGAACCCTCCCAGGGCTGCAGCCCTTGTACACTGAGAGCCCTGCCTTGCCCAGCCCTGCCCACCTTGGCTTTGGCAGGGCTCTGCTGGCTGTGCCCAGTGACAAGGTGTGACACACTGCACAGCACAGGTGAAACAGACACAGAGATGCCTGTGCTGCACAGCTGCACCTCCAAAGTCAGCTGCTAATTAATCAGTGTCAATTAAAACACCCCAGGAGCAGGAAGGGGGGCAGGGCACAGCAGAGCCCCCCTGGCAGCCCCCAGGGGCTCCAGGCACCCCAGCACAACCAGGCTGGAGCTGAGCAAACCCAAACCACCAGCCCCAGTGCTCTGCCTGCTGCCCACGTTCCAGGTAATTCACTGCACTCAGAGACAGGTGTGTGTTTTCTCAGAGTGAGCCACACAGGTGTCTTTTACTGTCCCTTTTGTCAGGTTCCAAGCGTTTATAGAGTCAGCTCTTTAAGGTGAAATGACAGATTTTTAGGTTAGCTCATCTGGACAGTGTAGAAGCGTGGCCTGAAGGCTGAAATTGCTCAGAAGTGAGCTTCAGCTGGAAAAGAGTAAAACATTTAATGCCCTGGATCATTTCAGGATACAAAGCATGACAATGTTCTGGAAAATCAAAGAAAACCTGTATGGTGAGGAGCTGCAGAAGTGGGATAGGGAAAAACTCCTCTCACATGCTATTTTTGGCATTCCAAGCTGGTTTGCAATTACAGTTATTCAAACCTGGGAGGACTTGCAGTCTCCAGCCAGAGCCCCTGCCAGTGCAAAGAAACAAAGCTGTCTCCACCAGTCAGGCAGACAGGTCAGTAATTAGCAAAGAATTTCTCACTGCAGGTTATTTTCAGCTAACTTTGCACTTTGTGGAGGAGGGACCGACCCTCCCTCTCCAGAGGTGACTGCAGAAAAGCCTCTGGGTGGGTAAATTCTGTGGGTTGGAATTTGGGGCACACAAGTCACATTTTCAAAGATTTGAGAATGGAGGTAGATGCTTTTGTAAAGGGGTTCCATCAACCTCTGAGTAAAGCACAGATAATTAACTTAACATTGCTATTTTAGAGTCTTGACTAAAGGTGCAGATTTTAGCCATGCTTCTTTTGGGGATTTTTAAAATTTTTGCATAGGTATGGATTTCTGAGTTCTGCCTTTTTGCCATGAGTGTAGTCTGTATCTTCATTCTGTTCCTGTAGCTGCTATTGCTTAAACCTGTAATTTTACAGTTTAATTTTAGACAAAAGACCAATTTTGCATGAAGGGATAGGTAATACCTGACCTGACATCCTAGAATTTCTTAAAAATAACCAGTTCAGATAATTAGAAAGAATAATTATGAAATTATGGCTTCTCTGATGTAAAAATGTGTCAGAATTAAATGGCTTCAGTCTCTGTAGCTCAGCCCCATTATTCAATATTAATCCAATTAGTATGAAAACTCCACCACATTAATTGCTCGTTAGCCTGACAGGAGCACTGCTGCTTCCTCAGGCTCAGTGCAATCCACAGGGATCAGATCAGTTACCTGGGAAAATAGAGTGAACCAAAAGCTGTTCTACAGCAAAATCATTTTTGGACACCCAGTGCACATGGGTCCAGTTCTCTCTTTAATCTCTTCCTTACCTTTTCCGTGGAAAGCTTCACTGGGAATGGAGATGTAGCTCTGCCCCCGGGATGGGAATCGATAGTGGGACACATTCAGGCTCTGAGGGTGCATTTTGACCACAGCATAATCTGTGGGATAGCCCAGACAGACACATCAGCACACCCACAGCCCCTGCACCCCCTGACTGCTTAACCTGCCCTCCCCGAGCTGCTGCAGCCATGTCAATATTCCTGTGTTTAAACCCCAGGGCAGGCTCAGAGCCCCCCAGGGCAGGCAGAGCAGCAGCAGCCCTGCACTGCAGGCACTGAGCCCTGCACCTGAGACCCCAGTGTGCGAGAGATGCTCAGTTATTCACCCCTCAGAGGGGGCTCAACGAGGCAAAGCAGGCAGCCAGGGCAGATAAAACACCTCTGACACCTGCAGATAAAACAACTCTGACACCTGCAGCATCCAAAGATGCAGATCAAATTAAGGCGCCAAGATGCTAACCTGCAGTAAAATAAAATTCTCCAAAAAGGTCAAAACTATTCCTATCATTTTCAGTCTCTCGCAAAACCTCTGCAAAGATGAAGGTTTTGCAGCACCCAAACCTTTGAGGGCTGCATATGAGCTCTAGACCTTTTAACTCTATTTAACTCCTTTAGCATAGTATTACTCAACCCTTCACACAAAACTCTAATTCTGAATTCCTCCCCAAACAACCCTGGGGAAGCCCAAGCACAGCCAGAGTCCATCACCTCCAGCCTGCCTGCACCAGTAAAACTCAGTCTGGCATTGCTCAGAGGGATGAGGAGCTGTGCCCTGTGCTGGCAAGGAGAGCTCAGGCCCAGGGGTTCAGGAGAAGAGGAGCAGCTGTGCAGCCCCACCAGCTGTGCAGTTCCACCAGCTGTGCCAGCCCCACCAGCTGTGCCAGCCCCACCTGCCACGGGCGAGGAGCCCTCGAGGGTCAGAGGCAGCGAGTTCCCCTCCAGGTGCAGGGACAGGTGAGCCAGCACCGTGTCGATGGTGTGGATCAGGCTGCTGAGCACGGCGGGGCTCTGCGGAGGGACAGACAGACAGACACGGGGGTGAGCAGGGACTGCAGAGGGACAGACAGACACGGGTGAGCAGGGACAGACACACAGAGGGGTGAACAGGGACAGATAGACACACACGGGGGTGAGCAGGGACTGAGCACAGCCCAGGGACAGACAGACACGGGGTCAGCAGGGACAGACAGACACACACGGGGGTGAGCAGGGACTGAGCACAGCCCAGGGGACACTGGGGGTCCCTGCCCAGGCCAGGGGATCCCACCCTCCCCGGAGAAGGTCTCACCCAAACCAAGGCCACCCAGAGTGTCATTCCCAAAATGCAGTTTATGGAGCAGCCACAGGAGAGCTGCCCCACAGCCAGCTGCACTCATCATTGAGCAGGATGGAGTGTAATTCCCAAAATGCTGTTTGTATTCTGTTTGCAGCCACAGGAGAGCTGCCCCACAGCCAGTTCTGCTCAGCAGGATGGGGCCAGGAACTGGGCAGAATGTTTCTGACAATATCTAAAGATTGGTACCAGGTCTTTCTCGGGGCACAAGCTGAGACACTGCAGTTCAGCCTTTCTTTCATCTTTATTCAAATGCTCCTCAGTAGGAAAGCAACTTTAACCCTCCAGGCTGAAACTTGATTCATGAAATCTCAGAGTTAATGCATGTTTCAGTGAAAAGGAAACCTGTTTTATCTGAAATCCATTTACACCAGAGATGAGCAAGGATCTGACACTGAGAACCTAAATCAATTAGACATCCTTTGGTCTCAAAAGCATTTTAGGCTTCAATGAGACCTCCCTGTGCTTTAGCTTCTCCTTCTCTCAGTTTAAAAGCTCTTCTGAAATCTGTGTTTTCTTAAGATTCAAGCAAAAAACTCAGGAAATTTCTGGATTCGCCCTGCAGGTATTTTATCAGTGACAGATGATAAAGTAAGTCATAGCACCAAAAAGTGAAGTAATAGTGACGCAATAGTAATAGTGAAGTAATAGTAATCATTTCTGTTACCATCATGTGGATTTGTGCATCTGAGGGAAATCACCAGTCTGGGCCCATTTCTCTTACCTCTGGCCCATCAATCCAGTCAGACAGTAACAGGAAGTCTTCAATAGCTTTCAAAAACGCCTGAAAGACAAATAAAACTCGATTACTTATTGATCAGCTACACCTCCTGGCAGGGCAGATCTCTGCCAGGATTTTCTCAGGTTCATGTTAGGATGCCAAGCCCACTTCCACTGCAGGCACAGCCCCATCTCTGCCTGCCAGCACCCTCGGCATGCTCTGTGTCACTTCCAGAGTGACAATGATTTTACTGGCAGCCCCAGCACCGTGTGACTGCCCAGGTGCAGCCCCACAGCTGAGCTAACCCCGGCACTGAGGCTGAAGGAATTATTCTCCTGTTTCACCTAAACTCCTGTGGCATCTGCAGAATCATAGAGGCTTGGAAGGGACCTTAGAAATGATCTCATTCCACCCTGTCCAGCCTGGCCTGGGTCACTGCAGGCTGGGCAGGCTCTGTCCCAACAGGGCTGGGGAGTCCTGCTGGCATGGAAGGGGAAAAGGGAGCACACAAAACTGCACTGAAAATTAAAAGAGAAAACCCACGAGTTTCCAGCTTAAACTCATCCATTCAAAAGCCCTCAGAGAATGATTATAGTGAACTTCCACAGTGAGATGTGGAAGACACCACACAACAAACCCAAGTCAGTCTTGTCAGAAGCGATTCATTACAACGTGTGTCAGTAATCAGAGAGTTTATTGCACATCACTTAAATCAAATTTCCTGGTGCTGTGGGGCGTACACAATCAGGCAGAGATAACTGCACAGACAATCTCATGCAGGCTCGGTGCCTGTCTCTTCTCAGAATTAGCTGCAGACAATGCAGAGCCTCACATCAATCAGGCAAATGACAGGGCTGCTGTGTATGATCAGACTCCTGTATTTGTGTCCCAAAATAGCTCTGCTAAAGA
The DNA here is from genome assembly GCA_035221435.1 of Sphenopsis melanotis. Lineage (NCBI taxonomy): Eukaryota > Metazoa > Chordata > Aves > Passeriformes > Thraupidae > Sphenopsis > Sphenopsis melanotis. The sequence continues at coordinate 13,945,196 of JAWMRF010000048.1, read as the reverse complement.
TAATCATGGCCCACATTTCTGCCTGCAGATCGCTGTGGTGGCGCACAGAGCAGCACCAGACAGGGACTGCAGTGATGGGGGAGCAGGTACGGGCAGGATGCTGCTCCCTCTGCAGCCACAGCCCACGGAAATATTGCGGGAAAACAAAGGAAACAACGAATTAAAGCTTTTCAGAAGGGCTTTTGCTACATATTACACTGTGATCCGTGAAATCCAAGCTTTAGAGTTTGCAAATGCTAAGCCTTTAACGCAGTCTCTCAGTCGCTGTCCCTGAGGTTTTCAGAAGGTTTATTTGTGTTTTTTGTCTGAGTAAAGCGCCCTTGTCACTCTGGAATTACCCTCAGGCTTAGGGGAACAATCAGCAGCGGGGCCAGAGCTGATTTCTGCAATAATGGCTTGGCAGCTGCTGAAATCAGGGAATTAGATGCCCATCACTTTCCAGCACTGTTTTAACTTTATGTTAGTTATGTTATAACTTCATGTTAGTGCCCATCACTTTCCAGCACTCTGTTATAACTTTATGTTAGTGCCCATCACTTTCCAGCACTGTTATAACTTTATGTTAGTTATGTTATAACTTTATGTTAGTGCCCATCACTTTCCAGCACTCTGTTATAACTCTGTGTTAGCAGGACACGGCCCTTGTTCTCAGCTCACACTGCAGAAAACACCTGCTTGCTTTTCCCCCTCTGTGGAACGGCCTGGATAAAACAAATTCCTTGAGCCCATTTCAGAGGGGACAGTGACTCCACCATCTCCCTGGGCAGGCTGTCCCAGTGCTTGAAACCCTTTCAGGGAAGGATTTTTCCCTAAAATCCAGCTGAAGCCTCCCCTGGCACCACCTGAGGCCATTTCCTCTTGTCCTTGATGTTTGGGAGAGGAGACCCAGCCCCTCAGTGCCTTCCTTGCTCAGGATGGGTGCAAAGGCATAAAGGAACATCTCCAGGGAGATTTCAGACATTCAGAGAGACATTTCAGCTCCTGCTGCTCTTAGAGCAGCCGCTGCTCTTTTCACAGGCGGTGTCTGCAGTGAGCAGAGGCTTTCCAAGCTGCCCCGGACGTGCCAGGCTCACCTGGGGGCTCACCTGGGGCCCCACTCACCTGGGCCAGGCTCAGGGCCGTGTGCTGGGCCAGGGCTTGGCTGGGCAGGCTGGAGGACACGTTCTGCAGGTGCCCCAGCAGGGAGAGGGCCGAGGGGGAGCTGCCTCTGTGCTGGCTCAGCGCCGCCAGGACGGGCTGGTAGGCGTCGGTGGGGAGCTGCAGCAGGGCAGAAAACAGCACAGGATAGCCCAGGTTATCCACACTGACCCCAGCAGGGACAGAAAACAGCACAGGACAGCCCAGGTTATCCACACTGGCCCCAGCAGGGCAGAAAACAGCACAGGACAGCCCAGGTTACCCACACTGACCCCAGCAGGGACAGAAAACAGCACAGGACAGCCCAGGTTACCCACACTGACCCCAGCAGGGACAGAAAACAGCACAGGACAGCCCAGGTTACCCACACTGACCCCAGCAGGGACAGAAAACAGCACAGGACAGCCCAGGTTACCCACACTGACCCCAGCAGGGACAGAAAACAGCACAGGACAGCCCAGG
>JAWMRF010000048.1:13912836-13943497 GCA_035221435.1 Sphenopsis melanotis | reverse complement strand
AAACAGCACAGGACAGCCCAGGTTATCCACACTGACCCCAGCAGGGCAGAAAACAGCACAGGACAGCCCAGGTTATCTGTATGGCCCCAGCAGGGCAGAAAACAGCACAGGACAGCCCAGGTTATCCATACTGGCCCCAGCAGGGACAGAAGTCAGCACAGAACATCCAAAATTATCCCTACTGCCCCCAACAGATACACAACTCAGCACAGAATATCCCAAATTATCCGTACTGCCCTCAGCAGGGACAGAAGTTAGCACAAAATATCCCAAATTATCCATACTGCCCCCAGCATGGACACAGCACAAAATATCCCAAATTATCCATACTGCATCCCAGCATGGACACAACCCAGCACAGAATATCCCAGATCATCTGTATGAGCCCAAGGAGGGAAGGAAGGAGGGAAAGAAAAGGAACATTATCAAAAAGGTTTTTAGCCTCCTATATTTTCAAAGTTAATAGCAATACTTCAGAAGTTGCTACTTTTTTTCATTTTTTAATATAGTAAATATTTTATTTAACAGGGAATTCCCTTTGTGTTCCCGCCTCCCCACAGTGGCTAAAACTTCTGCCCATGCATGTCCAAAAGCACTTATAATTGGGGTATGAAAATAAGTGCCATTAACAGAAATCAGGCAGGGAGGAGGGTGTGTAACTCTGATTTATGCACATTCTGCCATTATGGAAAAGTCCTGAGCTCTGTCCTACCACAGGGCTTGTCGTGGTTGTCATCAGAGACCAGGGGAGTGTTGAAGAGAGCAGGACTTGCACACCTGGGGAAATACAAACACAAATGAAGGTGTTACAAACCTGGATTTTTTATATCAGACGCATAATTTTATATATAAATTCCCACCTCAGGCTGGATCAGTTCCAACTGAAAGCAACAGATTGGCTGTTCTGTGGATTTTATTTATTTCCAGTACTGTAGCCCCGTAGCCTTGTTTAAAAAATGTAATTTTCTGATTCTGTCATCAGTTTTATTCCATCATCATATTACAGATGAGCATTGCAGTAGTTGAAGTCTTACACACTTAAATCTTGGTTTGCAAACAGGAAATTTCAAGTGTTATATCTCAATAAAAAAGGTCAGTGGTACAGTTACAACACTGAGATCCATCTTTCCCCTCCAGCTCCTTCCCCAACATTTACAGAAATTCTTCAGGGTTTGGGGTTTTTTTAAATCCTCTGCCTTATCAGAAATAGATAATGATCTATGGGCAGCTCTGACAATGCCATGGAAGATCCTGTTTTATTTCTGTGTGTGAGACAAACTGGACTGGGACTGTTGGAAAAAGGAGGGTCAGGCCCCAGCTCCCATCCCCAGCTGCTGGAGCTGACTCAGATTCGAGGCTGAACTGTCCCAGTGCCAAATAAAATCACACCCACAGGGGCAAGCTCAGAAAGCACAGATTTTCTGATGGGGAAAAGCCTTTCTGAATATCTGAGAAACATTCAAAGCCAGTGGAAATACTCCCAGTGCTTGCAGCAAAACTGAGGAACCCTCACATGGAAGAGCAGGGGTAGAAATGGTGCTGAAAATGACCAAATGAGTATTGCAGAAATGATTTGTCAAGACAGAGAGAATAAACTTGATTCTGGATGGCTTTTAGCTGCTCCATTTAAAAAACATTGATTCCTTTCTGTGATAAGGGATTTATTAGTCATTTGTGATAGAGAAATCAAATTTTCTTCTAATCTACATCTGACCAAGAGTTATTATTTGCCAGGGGTGTGGAATCTCAGTGCAATCCAACATTAGCTGGATCCACAGGACTCATTTCTCTCACAGATCAAAAAGGAACATGAACATTCACTCAATTAAAAACCAGGCTGTCCTATTTCCTTATGTCAAAGCACATTACCCTGCTTCAACCCTGCTAGAAATCCCCCAAAATCAATAAATAGATATCATAACCTTTCTACCTATGTTCATTACTATTGTAATACCCATTGCTTCCTCTGAGAATATTCTAATGTCATACAGTAAGTTGGAAATTTTATCAAATCCAATCAGACTATTATTTTAAAGAGAAAAGCGAAAAATTAAATTGCCACATCTCCCAAGTGCTCCAAAACACCAGATCACATTAAAACAATGTTGGCTTGGACTTCTTCTGTCTAATTAAAAAAATATATACCTGGCATCCCTTTACATTTGAATTCCTAAGCCCCTGGAAAATACACATCCAGCTTCACTTTCAATTAAGAGGCATACATTTGTTTCTCACAGCATTCTGATAGTTCCACATGAAACTGAAAAACCTGTGGAACTAGGAGTTTAGGAGAAAAACCCATCAACAGAGCAATTAATGCCATGGAAATTGCAGTAAAATCACAGGTGCTCACGGCATGAGCACCTCAAGGCACAAATCAAGGAGTTTGGGATGCAGCCTCCTGAAAACCAGCAGGGATTAACGGTGGGATGCAGGCAGAATTCTGCACAGCTCTGGAAAAATCTGGATTTAGCAGAATTGGAGGGGCCAGCAGGGTTTTAGAAGGGAGCTCCCAGCACTGGTGTGCAGAATCAGATTTGGGGCCCAGAGACCCCCCCAGCACAGCCCAGAGGGAAGGAGAGGGAGCAGAGCCCTGCACAGTAATTTATTCCCTGGAAGGACCTTCCCAGTCTGTCAGAGGGCAGCGTTGGGAGCCCACAGGGGTCCAGGGGCTAAAAGGGGGTTAAAAAGAGCTCTCCCTGTGTTTATTTAAGCCATTCCTCCCTGGCAGTGGGACAGGGCACACATATTGATGAATGGGGACAATTTGAAAAGCTGCTGCTCTGGGGTTTGGCAGCAGAACATTCTTGTGGAGCTGCATTAATCACAGAGGGTGATTAATGGCAGCTGGAGCTGGACAGTGTTATAGTAACCCTCCATTGTTGTCAAAGATACAGCAGCCAAATGCAAAAGCTTTTTTTCCACCATGACCAGAGCATTATAAACTTTTTAAAGATTGAATACTATGAAAAGTGAGCAGCCATTTCTCAGAGGTGCCCTGCCCACCCAGCCCTGCCCAGCAGCCCCCAGCCCCGCTCACCCAGGCGGCAGCAAAGCACTGGCGCACCTCGCGCGAGCTGATCTTTGCTTGTGGCCTTTTTGCAATTGCATTTTAATTGTGGAATAAATCCTAATCAATCAAATTGGCTAATTCATTTAAAACACAAACTATGAAAAGTGAGCAGCTGTTTCTTACAGGTGCCCTGCCCAGCCTGGCCCCAGCCCCACTCACCCAGGCTGCAGTGAAGCACTGGCGCACCTCGCGCAGGCTCAGCGCCGATCTGATCTTTGGCCTTTTTACAATAGCATTTTAATTGTGGGATAAATTCTCCTTTTCAATCAAATTGGCTAATTCATTTATAACATAAACTATGAAAAGTGAGCAGCCATTTCTCACAGGTGCCCTGCCCAGCCTAGCCCCAGCCCCACTCACCCACGGCGGCAGTGAAGTACTGGCGCACCTCGCGCGGGCCCAGCGCCCATCTGATCTTTGCTTGTGGCCTTTTTACAATTGTATTTTAATTGTGGAATAAATTCTTATCAATCAAATTGGCTAATTCATTTATAACACGAACTATGAGAAGCGAGCAGCCGTTTCTCAGAGGTGTCAGGCACACCCAGCCCTGTCCAGCCTGGCCCCACTCACCCACGGCGGCAGTGAAGTACTGGCGCACCTTGCGCAAGCTGATCTTCGCTTGCGGCCTTTTTACGATTGATTAATAAGGAGAACTTATTCAGTATTAAAATACAAAGTGGCTAATTCATTTGTAACACAAACTATGAAAAGCGAGCAGCCGTTTCTCAGAGGCGTCGGCGCACCCTGCCCCACTCACCCACGGCGGCAGTGAAGTACTGGCGCACCTCGCGCGGGCTCAGCGCCCTCTCCCAGATCACAAACTCGTCGAAGGCGCCGCTGACGGAGCGCGGGGCCGCTCCCTCCGTGCCCAGCAGGTCAGGGCTGGCGTCCCCATAGTCATAGAACACCTTCCCCTCGGGGTCCGTGGTGCTCAGCGTGCCGTTCACGTACACCTTCAGGCCTTCCCTTGACCGCCAGGTGAACAGCACGTGCGTCCAGTAGGGACCTGCAAGGCAGCAGAGGCTCAGCAGGGCTGGGGGCAGCTCCAGAGCCCCATCCAGAGCTGGGCCCAGCAGAGGCACAGCAGGGCTGGGGGCAGCTCCATCCAGAGCCCCATCCAGAGCTGGACCCAGCAGAGGCTCAGCAGGGCTGGGAGCAGCTCCATCCAGAGCTCCCTGCTGGACTCTCCCTGCCATGGAGCTTCCAGGAGGGCCAATGGTGAGCCATGGAATGCTGGTGCTGTGCCCATGAATCCTCACCCCTCTGGGGAAGCCCATGCCTGGCAGGATGCCCTCAGCCTTGCCTGAACCTGGGCTCAGTGCAGCTCCATGAATTCACCCTGCTGAGTGCTGCTGGCCGAGATCTGAGGGCTCTTCACTCCTGCCTCAAACTCAGCCCAGAGAGAGCAGCACAAGGACTGCAAGAGCTGGAGAACAAGCACATAAACCACTCTAAAGTTCTCACCGTTCCCTTGTTATGCTTAAGAGGCAGAAAACACAGTATTCATTTTCACTTGGACTGGATAATCCACAAATGTGTGAATTATTCTTGCCATTTGCAGCTTTTCTCTTAAAAGAAGATTTCTGAACTGATTCATTAAGGTTTGTGAAACTGCTACCGTGAGTCCTATTTTAACAATGTACAGGCAGTCAAATTAGGGCCAGAAAATATTTATGGAATGCCATTAGCATTACTGGAAGACCAGCATTTGTTCCAGTCAGTAGATATTAGTGCTCCCCAGCAAGGCACAGTTTAGACAGAAGCAGTGAGATATGTGATATACCAAAATGTTTATTAATGCTATGGCTTGGCACAGGAAACCTGGCACTCAACAGAAACAGAATCATGAAGGCACCACAGAGCAGTCAGAGTTTCCAAATAAAGGCTGAATTCAGCAGAGAGCAGCCCTGGGGTGCCCTGGGAGCTGCCAGGGATGAATCTGCATTCTTTGCTCCTGGTCCCATGCAGACACGCAAGAACCACAGGAGTCAATGAGGACTCACTCCAGACACCTCTGCAAGCTGGGCCCAAGGGCTGCTGGCCATGGCAAGTGTTCTATTATACATCACTGCCTTCCTTTTGCATCTTATCCCTCCCTCCCCACACCAGGAGAGTTCTCCAGCACAGAGGTCTGTAGCTGGTTTTGTATGTCCCCTTCTCTTTCCTGGACTTGTGCTCTTCTCACCATCTCTGTGTGCAGGAATAAAGCAAAATGCAACAAAGAAATGGGGTTTTTTTTAATATATAAACTTTACCTGGTGGGCTGAAGCTTGCTTTCCACTTCATCATGGCATTCCCCCGGGTGTAGAACTCCACGGAGCCCTCGCCTTCGTTGGAGCAGATTTTGAAACCACTGGAGATCACCCGGCCACCAGAGGCAGGGAGAAGCTTGGCCTGCTGGTCCTGGGTCTTCCAGAAGAAGGAAAATGTTACCCCTGAGGAAAGGGAGAGGAGGCTTGAATGAAAAACCGAGTGCAATTGAAAATTTCCAGTGTGCAGAACACAGGCAGTGGGAATGCCTTTGAGCACAGATCATCTGCTGGCATCAACCAGAACAGCATTTTTAAAATCAACAAAGCTCCAGGTCTAATTTAACTCGCAGTTAGAAAAGACTAAATTTTCAGCAACCAACACTCAATTGTCTTAGAAGTCAACAAAGTGTCAAGCTTCATTTTTAGACTTCATTCCAAGGAGGAAAGAAACAACGATTATTGAATAACATAATTTGGCAGCAAAAGAAAAGTCAGTCACAATGAATGAGTTTCTCACCTTCGGGCCCACAAGCCTCTGGATTACTGATGCAGGAATTTCTGTAGCTCCCAAAGAAGAGAAAGGTGACTCCTTTCTTTTCAGTCACGTAAATCCCTTTGTTCATCATCCCTTCTACAATATCTAGAGCAAAACCAAATCCAGTTTAACATTCACACAAAGGAAAACTTCCTGGAAACGTGATTTTAACAGCCTGCTATAGCTGAGATGTTTGTCTGGCTCCAACTGTATGGCTTTGTCACTTTCTGTGTTTGTTTTCTTTTTTGGTGTTTTTGTTCCAGCTTGCCAGTTTTGTGTGTTCAGTTGCTTTGTTTGTTTCCATTTGTCAGTGGTTTGTTGTATTTTTAAAGACCACACAGACACCTCTTTTATTTCAAGTTTGTAAATATTACACTCATACCCACTCAGCTCTGTGGTTAACTAAGACTGACAGAACCCACACACCCAAAAATGATTATTTTAGAGTAATCTGAGTAAACTTTATGCTTTGCAGAGTTTGGAATGCCAGACCCTTCCTAGAGGTGTCTTACTATGTTAGGCTGAGCTAGCAAATAAATTCACCAATTAAAATGTAACAGGTTTTGAAAGGGCAAGCTGGTGATCAAACTCCAGTTTTCACTGAGAAATACCTCAATGAAAGATCCCTGACAAGGTGCACTCAAAGGCAGAAACAGATCTCCTGTCAGACATCCTCTGCTGGGGTGTCCTTGGCCCTTGGAAAGGCAATTGCTTCACCCAATGGGGATAATGAGTAATTATCCAATGGGGATAATGAGTAATTTGTTAGTGATTTCCTTGTGTTCCCTCCCACAGAGCAGCACTGGTGGCTCCTCTCCCACCAGCTGAAGCACAGGAATGCTCTCAGCACAGAACCCTGGGTTTGTTTGCTGCATTATTGACCTCATCAAGGTCTGAGTGCAGCTGACAGAAAATGATGGGAGCTGTTCTTGTTTGTCCTGGCTGATTTCAGCAACGCAGACAATGGGAAATCACAACCAAAAATCCCAACCAAAACCTCCTGCTGGGCTGAGATGCCTGCAGAGAGCAGAGAATGTTGGATTGCTGTTTCTGAGCAGACAAGGTCAGGTTTTGGTGAGGGATTTCTGTTCCCACCATTCTTTGGGATGGAATTTCTGCAAGGGCTGTGAGGGTCCAGAGCCCTGGGTTTGGGACCCTTCTTCAGAATTTCTTCTGGAAAAAACATTGAGAAGAGCTGCTCTGAGGGAGCTCCAGCATGAGAAACATTTCCCTTTCTGAATGAATGCAGTGAATGCATGTTTCAATGTTCTTTTAGCTCATCCCAAATCCTTATTTAATTATCAGTTTTCAGGTATCTTCCCCTCCCTTTGAGGAAGAAGCCATCAAGTCCTGCCTCTAACTGAGAGATAAAACTCAGTTCCTTTTAAAAATGTGTGTACTATGGGGTAAATCAAACATTTCCAAGCTCTTCTCAAGGCACCTGAATTATAAATTCCCTCTGCAGGGAAGTTCCCATAAGGTGACACATTTCTGTTCCCCCAGCACTTCCTTGCCATGGGTGTCACTCTCCAATGTTCAATATGAACACACTTTATTATGTGAGAACTATGCAAATGGTCTATAAAGCAGATAAGAGAGGACTGGAAGGAATTAGGGTCATTTGAAGTTCATCATTAATAGACTTCCCATTTGCCAGCATACTTTTACTGTTAGAGAATAAAAAAGTAGTGGGTTTAGTATTGCAATATAAAAGTGTTACTATCTGAGCAGCCCAAGTGACAGCTTTACCATTTCCATCCTTCTCCCCAGGTCGGGTTTCTGACAGGTTGATGTGAGTTAATACCTAAGGCACAGTGGGCACCAGGTCACATTTCAATTGCAGCCGCACAGCACAAATGCAATTACTGAAATTAAGTGACTTTAAGCTGCTGTAGCTGCTTTCCAGTCTGCCAGGCTCCTGCCTGGGAGTTGGCAGTCTCTGTGTGAGGATGTTAAAAAAAATAATATAAGGACATATATAGAAATATTTGCTTCTCATTAAAAAAACAAACAAACAAAAACCCAGAACAAACCATCATGTTAACCACAGTTGTCATAACTGACAACACCTCACTCCCAGGCTTTGCAAATCTGCTTGCATTTGTCTTTCTTAACATGTCCTCTACAACTATTATAAATCAGTTAAAAAGGGCTTCTTTTCCATTTCAGCCTTGAAAGACAAGAAAAAAATTAACCTCCTTATTCTCACATGTTCCTCTGAAATGTCACCTCTGTTTCTTTTAAGCAATAATAGAAATTTTTTAGCTTTTGGAGGATCCCTGGGGCCCTTCCTCCCATGGGATTCACATGGGGATGCCCCTCCCAGAATCCCAGCAACGCAGGTAACACTGCAGGGCTGCTTTTCCAGAATGTGTGACAGAAATAATAGAAATAATAATAATAATAACAATAATAATAATAGATCGCTTTTACCACATGAGCACTTGAACCCAAACTCAGAGTTCACTCTGAATCCGAGGTTACAAGAACCATCCACGCCTGACAAATGCAGCACAAAAAAGCAGAAATTCCTCACCTACAGTTGCAGAGAAGTTAGAGTAGGCAGAGTCATTGGTATTTACAAAGGTAGAGTTATGGGGAGGAAGCACAGTGAAGTTGTGGATTCTTAGAGCTGGGTGGAACAACAAAAGAAAACAGGCAAATGAGCAAACCATGAATAAACACCATCAGTAATGAATTGGCCAGTTCATATCTCTCACACAGCACAAATCACAGATCTGCTGATTGAAATGTGCCCTGGGCTCCACCCGCTCAGGGAAAGGCAGAGCTGCTGGAGGAAGGCTTCCCTCAGGTACTGAGCAGAAAAATCTGTAAAAACCCAGCTGGAGATGGAAAAACGGGCCAGGCTCTGCTCGTTTGTGCCCAGAGAGCAGATCAGAGCAACGGGCACAAATCAAAATACAAGAAACTCCAGCCAAATATCAGAAAACCTCCAACTTTTTTATGTCTGACCATAAGGTTTTATTCTCTGTTTTTTTCCTCCGATTTTGAAAATTTAACAGTATCTTGCACACTGTAATTGTTTACCCTCGGCAGGCAAATAAAGCCTGATGAAAAGCCCATGAAAGTAGATGGAGAGACATTGATTTGGCATTTAGACCAACTGAGCTCACAGAACAAAAAGACAAATGCTCTTAGGAAAAGAAAAACGCACACAAAAACCTCCAGATAAAAATGCATGGCAATCGAGGGGCCAGATGAAAAACCTGAGCACGGCCACTTTCTTTTTATTTGCTATATTTTGAGCTGATTGTTTCCTTTCAATTGCTGCTAGTGCTGAGCTATCCAAAGCATTAATTTGCTGCCACAGTCTCAGCACACGAATGCTTTGAGAGATATAAATCTGGCTTCACACACAATGACTTCAACAAATAAAATGGATTAACGTGACAGACAGATCATGGTGCTTCAAGGATTTAAGAGGAGAAACATGGAATGAAAATAATTGCATGATATGATGAGTGGAAAACAAGGCAGACTCTGCAATAAACAGAAGAGTTGTGTAATCAGAACGGAGCCCAAACCAAGCAAATTGTCACCTGGAGTAGATTACAACAATAAAGAACACTTTTCTTGTATATCAAAGTGAACTATCAGATAGATAAAACCTCTGCTGGAGGCAGCTGAAATGATATCTGTGCGTGATAAGGCACAATATAAACAAGTGGGCGGAATCTGAGCCAGCCAGGGCAGCACTGCAGAGAATTCAGCGCTGCAGAGACGAACACCTCTGGCTGCTGAGGTCCCCTGCAAGTAACTGCAAGACAAAATCCACCCAATTTGTTCAGCAAAGTGCTGCAGCTGGCTCATTTATACATTTCTTTATCACCATGCGGTAATAGGAATCCAAAGAGATTGCTCCTGTGAGCCAGAACCTTTCCTGCAAGTGAAGGTTGGCAGCACCAGGAACTTCATCTGTTCTGCTTTCTCTCTTCCAAGGCACTGAAATATTTCTGAATTTTGATGAACTAAAATTAAACTAAATTTGAGAAACAATCTAACATCAATTGTCCTTTTCCAAGAGCTGTATTTTATATATATATAATTTTCAAAACAGCTTGGTTGTAATGTGCTTGCCAAGACAGTGCTAGATATGGAGCACCTCACTCTTTTTGAAACCACGTGGAGTCCAGGGTCAGGAAATTACTTTAACACACTTTTAGAGAACCTATGTGGCAACCTCTGTAAGCCAAATTATTGTTCTCTTGCAGTCAGTAGGAATGCTGCCATCAGCTCCTAATGGGAGCAGAATATTGCCCAGATCTATTTCTGGTCAGGCAATCCCATTCCTTTCAGAAATGTTGTGGAAAGGGGCCAAAGTTTAGGCTGAAAACACTTGAACACCTCTCCAATGAAGGGGTTTAGATATTCATAGCTCAGAGATTGATTTTGCCATTTCTGGCAGAAGGTTTGGGGAACGCTGGGGAGCTCTGGGGATGCCCAGCCACACATCTGGAGCTGGCCAAGGTGTCAGTGGGGCAAAACCAGCTCCTGGGAGTCCTGGGGACCCTGAAACTCAGAGAGACAGAGCTCAGCTCATTTCACACCTGCAAGGGCACAGCTCTGGGGACCCGAAACTCAGAGGGGAGAGCGCAGCTCATTCCTGGGGAGAGAGGGAGGGACACCCCCACAGCTCTGGGGACCTGAAAATGAGAGGGGCAGAGCTCAGGTAATTTCTGGGGAGGGAGGGAGAGAGGGACACCCCCACAGCTCTGGGGACCCTGAGGGGCTGCACCTCCACCCCTGGGAGCAGAAATGCCATTCCCTCTGGGTCCCACAGTCCCCACCCTGGCTCATCAGGGACAGCTTGGCCTCAGCAAATCTCTCCCGGTTTCGCCCAGCTGGAAAAAGAATTTAACTTCTCTCAGCTCAGGCTGCAATAAGGAAACTCCCAAAGGCAGATAGGAATGAGTGAGAGGTGTCCAGATGAGAGCCTCCCCTTCTGCAGAGCTACACAAAGGTTCAGCAGTGCCTGAGGGGCTCGGGCATTGAGCTCCCCCAAAGCAAAGGAGAGCCCTCCCTGTCCCCTCTGGCAGAGCAGAGAGCCCCGAGTGCCCTGGGGCACGCTGGGCATGCCCCAAACCAGCCAGCAACAGGGTGATCTCAATGGCTCCTTGGATCAAAAACCTCTTCTCTTTATAACCCCAGCCATGCACACCCAGCCCATAAAACCTCCAAGAATAGTCCATAAAAACCAGAAATCACAAATACAACATCATTTGGGTATGGGAGCCCTGCAAACACATTAACTGGGGCAAAACCCCAACCTCTGAGCTACAGAACTCATCCCCTTTGCCATCTGCTGCTGCCCAGCACGGAGCCGAGCCCCTGCCTGGCCAGGGAAGGCTTTGGTACCTCCGTTGGTGTCCCGGAACTCGTGAATCCCATCCACGTCTGCCAGGGGCCAGTAGTGAGAGGCTGATGCCAGGACTTTGAACCCTTTCAAGAAACACAGGCCAGGAGATTATTAAATTAAAAGAGCAGCAAGGTGTGTAACAAGTCTCCACAGAAAATAACCATAAAAGAGGTCGAAAGGTTAAGTAAACCAAAATATTTTATGTAAATCAAGCGTGGCACACAAGCGAGGCCATAAATCAGAGCAGCAGAGTAGATTAAAGCCTTATCACTGATTAACCACTGCAGAAAACCTGCTTCTAAATCCCAGCTGATTTTCCTTCTAATTGCACCTAAAACACATCACAATCTCTGACTGAACCTCTGCTGGTGAATGCGGCAGCACCCACTGAAGCTGAGGAGTCACTCCAGATTTTCCTGAGGTTTGGAGCAGTGGGGACAGCCCAGAGCCCTGGGAGCTGTGTCCTTGGCCTCTGTGGTTTATCCCACACCTTTCTTCACCTTGCAGATCAAACCCTTTTGTCTCTTTGCTCTGTCATGTTCCTGTCCTGGATACACCAGAGATTTGTATCATGGATATGAAGGTGCAAATCTTTATTAAAGTGGCTGATGCCCCCCTGGAGAGCACTTTGATGGCCTCCACCCTCATGGTGCAGTGTCTGACGTGTGACAAACGCCAAGATTTATTTTTTTATTTTGAGTGCAAAGTTGATAAAATTACTAAACTTCACAAGAAGCAATTGCAGGTCTGAGGAAACAGAACTCCAAGTTCTGCATCTTGTGAGGGTACAAGAACTACTCAGACTCACTTCCAAAGTCAACCACACCAGAGATATCTAACAAATGATTCATAACTGAATTCATTAATTCAGGATCTATTCTTAGCCCACCTAACTCAGTGTTTGCCGTTGCCATAGAGGCTTTCCCTCAAGGAGGGAGCAGAGCACAGACAAGATGGGGATGTCCCATGGGAGGGAAATGGGGTTCTGTGGTTCTCCATCTCCTCTGGAGGGCAGAGAAGGGCACAGCTGGCACTGCCAGGACGAGGGCACTGCAGCCTTGGAGCACCCACAGCAAGCACAAAAAACAAAATCCGAAAATTCCAGGCAACCCCAACTCAGCTGAGACCTCTGGATCAAGAACCTGTTTGCCCTGAATGCAAAATCCTTTCACAGGCAGTGACCCCGCTCAGGAGAGGCCCCAGGGCTGGTTCCACCCCAGCAGCATCCCTGCAGCAAACCCTGCACCCCAAAGCAGCAGCAGCCCTGCAGCAAACCCTGCACCCCAAAGCAGCAGCAGCCCTGCAGCAAACCCTGCACCCCAAAGCAGCAGCACCCCTGCAGCAAACCCTGCACCCCAAAGCAGCAGCATCCCTGCAGCAAACCCTGCACCCCACCCCAGCCGGTGGGACTCCCAACTCGGGGCAGCAGGGTTTCCCCTTTGTTCCACCAGCCAGAGGCCACAGACCCTCGTCTTTAGGAAATAGGACTCGTTTTTCGTGGTGGAGCAGAAGCCATGAATTACTCCTTCAACAGACGTGGCCTCTCCCCATCGCTCTGCCTTCTACTTGAGAATAATTACATGTGGTTAAAGCTGAAAAAAGCAACCCAGGGGCTGGCAAAGCAGTAAAACTGTACTTGCACACCACCGTGAGGCTTGAGGTTAAACTATTTATATAAACAGAAGAATTCTGCAGTTGCACACACAAACCCTTCTGAGCGCTGAGGGAGTTTTTTCACATTGGAAACAGATGAGAAATCCTTAATCTGCTCTGTGACTGATTTAAACGCAAGTGCGAGGCTGGGAGGAGGGGAGAGGAGCTGAAGCCACGCCAGAGAGCTGCAAAGTGAACAAACTGGCACATGCAACTGTTCATTGCTGAACCAAAAATGCTGAACATGGCGGGGGGAAAGGGAAATAGTCTGTGCAGAGATTTGATTCAGAAACTCACACTCAGGAAAGTGAGGATAGGACTTTCCCACTTATCAAATACAAGGCATTTTTCTCCAAACGTGTTTCCCTCCAGAACGTTCAGTGGGTGGAGTGCTGAATTCACGACGCCTGGGACAGCCTGACACTTTGGGCTATCACATCTTTAATACAGGCTGGCACTCAAACAGGGGCTCAGCTTCTTTGGGGTACTAAGGGAATAAAAAACCCCACAAACTGCAAAAAAAGCCAGCAAGCACTCGAGCACATTGCCACAAACTGGAAGCAGAGCACTCCTTACCTGGGTGTTTGGGGAGCTGGGAATGGTTCCCGTACACCTGCACATAAAACATCACACAGTGAGACACGGTGAGGCAAAACCTGCTACGAGGAGTCCAAGCACCCCTCAATGCTGAGAGGAATCAGAACATTACCTGATATTTCTGCTGAAATAAAATCAGCAAAGAATAATGGCAACAGAGCAGCGACAACAAACTCTCCATGGTCTATGTAAGGCTAAAAGCACAGCTGAACTCAAACTCCTCTAAGATTCCAATCATAAGTTTTCCTTTGCGACTTTTGGTATCAAAAGGCACATTTTCCAGGCAGGTTCAAAAGGTCCATTCCTTCAGTGCTGCCAAAATATCCTTCCAGACCCTCCAAGCGTTGTTTTCTTGCTTCACCCTTCGGTATCTTCATTTAACTCCGAATAAACTCCCGCGGCCGGAGGAAAACTCACAGAAACGCGCAGCAAGCCCCGGAGTTGTGCTGTCCCGTGGCAAGAAGCCCAAACACTTCTATTCCAGCGTGTGCCAAAAGAGAAAAGATCTGGTTTGAACTTTCTGTCCGCGGTCTGCGCTCCCCGCGGCTCCGCTCGCTCCGAGGCGCTGCCTGTGACCCCGGGCAAAACTCCTTGATGGCTCCCGGGTGGGCTCAGATGAGCCGAAATGGGCTGAAATGAGCCGAAATGGGCTGAAATGAGCAGAAAAGATCTGGTTTGCAACTTTCTGTCCGCGGTCTGCGCTCCCCGCCGCTCCGCTCGCTCCGAGGCGCTGCAGGGAGACCCCGGGAAAACTCCCTGTCCGCTCCCAGCTGGGCTCAAATGGGCTCAGACGGGCTGAAATGAGCCGAAATGAGCCGAAACGGGCAGAAAAGATCTGGTTTGCAACTTTCCGTTCGCGGTCTGTGCTCCCCGCAGCTCGCTCGGGAGGCGCTGCAGAGGGAGGCGCTGCCTGTGACCCCGGGGAAAACTCCCTGTCCGCTCCCAGCTGGGCTCACACGGGCTGAGATGGGCTGAAATGGGCCGAAATGAGCTGAAAAGGGCCGAAATGAGCTGAGAGGGGCCGAGAGGAGCGGCGCAGTCCCGCCCGTCCCGCTCACGCCGCTCCCCCAGCCCGCACCCTGCGCTGATGTCAGCGCTGCCCTCCAGCTCCGTCCCACCCCGCTCCTTCCTATTCCTGTCCGTTTCTATCCATTTCTATCCATTCCTGTCCATTTCTCTCCATTCCTGTCCCTGTCCCGCCGCTGGGAGCGGCCCCAGCCCCAGCCCCGGGGGGAGCTCCCCAAAATCCGCACCTGGGAGCGATCGCGGCCCCGCCAGCGCAGCGCCCGCAGCTCAAACGCCCCCGAAACCTGACACCTGTTCATTAAAAACAACACCTGTTCATTAAAAACAACACCTGACACCTGTTCATTAAAAACAACAAACTCAGGATGTGTTCTGTCCGAAGAACGCTGATTGGAATCACACGGCGCTCACAGGGATCGATTTTACTTTATCTGTACCAAGCAGGGGAAACCGAGGCATTCCTCATCTCACCGGTTTCCTCACAGCTGCACAAAGTTAGGAAAAATCTTCTGCAGTTGCTACTTTGCTTCTTGTTTTAGTAAAAATAATTACATGTAAGTATTTTATAAGAGTCTCCCAATTACACTCAATGTCACAATTATTAACCAGCATTTTACACCTAAAGGAAAAAGAGCAGCTAGAATTAGCTGATATTCTTAATTTTATCTGCTCTTCTGTGATAGAAGATCTCTCAAAGTTCTTTATTTTAGCCAAATAAACGGAAAGACTACTATTTTATACAAAATTTGATAAGCTTTCCATCCCTGTTAACTTCTTCCCTGCATTTCCCTATCACCACTCTGTACCTGTAGCTATTCTGTACCTGCACCTATTCTATTTTCCTGTGTGGAGATATTCTGTACCAATTCTGTTCTTCTTTCTGGAGATATTCTGCACCTATTCTCTATGCACACCTTTTCTGTTCCCCGTCCTGGACATTCCACAGCCCTAAGCCCCTCACACTGTGTGGATGCTCTGAGGTCACCCAGGTTCAGTGCTACAAAATTTCGGTGTTGAAATAAAATGTGAATTTTGTTCGCAATCCTGATTTCGGGCCCATAAAAGAACAATTTTGAAAATTCTGAATTTTTGAATTTCAGTTCCTACAAAAAATGAGTGATAACCAGGCTGGCTTTTGCCTATTTCCCTCCAGCTTTTTTGAGACTTCCTCCCTCATTAGCGTGAGCCACAATCTCCTGGATATGCTGCAGGAAGAGGAGGAATTCTGTGCAAACCCTATAGTGACAAGTAGAGCCATTCTTAGAAATAACACAGAGATGCAGCTAAAAATCCTGAGAAAAAAACCCTAAAATGTAAAAAGAGAAGGACAGGAATTTGAAATATTTGCCAAGAGGGGCCTGTCAAGGGACAGAATATGCTTACCAAAACAACTGTGAGGATCCAAGCAAACAAGTTCCCTGCCAGAAATTTCTGCAGAAACAGCAAACTGCGAGCAGACGCTGGAGACTGTCTGCAGAAACAAACTCTGAATTTATCCCTGGGATGCCCTGAAACACGATCTGGAGAAGCCACACAGGACAGGCCGGGGCAGCACTGGAGGGCAAGCTGGAGTCACTGGGAGCGCTGGGCACCAGGGGGGCTCCGGGGAGCCCAGCAGGGAACAGGGCTCGTTTGCAATCCTGGTGGCTTCCTGGAGGTGCCTGCAGGTCCCTGGAGGTCTCTGCAGGTCCCTGGAAGCCTTTTCAGGTCCTTTCAGGTCCCTGCAGGTTCTTTCAGGTCCCTGTGGGTCCCTGGAGGTCCTTGCAGGTCCCTGGAGGTTCCTGGAAGCCCTTGCAGGTCCCTGTGGGTTCCTGGAGGCTCTTTCAGATCCCTGGAAGCCCTTTCAGGTCCCTGTGGGTCCCTGGAAGCCCTTTCAGGTCCTTGCAGGTCCCTGGAAGCCCTTGCAGGTCCCTGCAGGTGAGGCTGGAGTCAGGACTGGGACAGGAGGCAGTAAAAGCTGCAGCTGACATTTACCAGGGAAGGACAAACCAGCCCAGGTGAGAAGCCTCCCTAGGCTGTACCGCACCTTGTCCTAACACCTGAGTAAAGCACCGGAACAATCACTGAGAACGTCTGACCCTGTGGAACACAAACCGTTTGTAATTTCACTTCTCTTCCCCCGTTCCCCCCGGAATCACCCATTTATTTACCCTGCGAGAGCTGGTGCGTGACTGGGACTGAGCTGGTTCAGCAAACATCCCGGGAAGGAGCGCTTTAGGAATCGATAGATTTTGTAAAACTCTCACATCGCAGTCTCCACTAACAGATGGATAAATATTGTGGATTACAACGACTCCGGCCGGGCTGTCTGTCTGTCTGTCAGTGACAGGCACTGTCAGGCAGCGATCACAGCGGATGGATCAGCACACATCCACTCACATTCACTGCCAGCTCTCCCGCTAATGGACACGCAGCTCAGCACTTGCGGAGGGGATTTATTTAATTCACTTACACAAATCACCCCGCAGCTGTGCAAACCCATCCACCTGCCCTTTGCTCCGGGAGCTGCTCAGATGTACCCAGGTGCAATTTGGTGAGATTTGCACGTTAAACACTCATTTGCCAGCTGCATCAGCTTCCAGGAGACTGAGGAATGTTCCTTCTCCTACCCTCGATGTGTCTCCATCAATCCCGGGTAATGGGGGACGCTAATTGGCCAAACACGGAGATTCGCTCGGGATGCAGCAGCACGGGAGCCCCCTGGCTCCGGAGAGCAGGAAAACGCAAACCTCCCTCACAGCCAGGAGATTTTTGCTTTAAAAAACGTGAAAAAATCGATTCTTTCAGATATTATCACCTTATCAATCTGCATCGATGTAGGGGATGTGGGCGAGCCAGAAAAGGCTGAGTTGTGCTTTTCCTTAAGGTTTGCAGCACACGAGTTCTGTTTTCCTGTGGGAAGTGCTTCTAACCTGCAAAGAGCCCTGAAAGTGCTGAAAAAACTCCTCAGAGGCAGCAGGAACTGAAGATTTACAGCTTTCACCTGCACAACACGCTCTGAAACACCAGCTAAATACCCTCTAAATACCCAAAATACCTAAATACCCTGTGAATGTGCACAGCACCCTCCTAAATACCCTCTGAATATCCACAGCACCCTCCAAAATATCCGAAATATCCTCTGAATACCCAAAACAGCCTCCAAAATACCCTCTGAATACCCAAAACACCCTCCTAAATACCCTAAATACCCTTTGAATACCCAAAACAGCCTCCAAAATACCCTAAATACTCTCTGAATATCCTAAATACCCTCTAAATATCCACAGCACCCTCCAAAATATCCTAAATACCCTCTGAATACCCACAGCACCTCCAAAACCCCCTAAACACCCTCCTAAATCCCCTAACAGAGGGTGGCCACTGCACAGCTCCACTCCCCAGGACAGATCAAGCCATTAATGATGTTTTGATCAAGCCATTATCGATGTTTTGATCAAGCCATTAACGATGTTTGGGTCAAATTGTAATTAACAATATTTTGGTCAAACTGTAATTAACAATCTGACCTTTTGGTGGAATTCCCCAGCCCATGCCATGAGATCTCTGAGCTGACAGAGCTGGGAAGGACAGAGCGAGCAGCTCCGATGGAGAAAAGGAAAACAAACACAAACCCTGCAGTTAACTCAGCAAGGCCAACGCCAGCCGGGAAAAATATTTTTCTGATTAAGAATATGAGAAGTTGCTGGTGGATGCCAGAAAACAAAATACAGGGTTTTGGCAATGAAATTCAGGCCTAATCAAATGAAAATGCTTTTATTGTGCAACATATGTAATGTTAGGCTGATTTTATATTTATATATATAGATAGATACTCCTTATGAAAACATTAAGACACTGATGTTTCAAAGACCAATTTAGCAGGTAGATAAAACCATACAATAAATTATACATTTAAAGTTTCCCTAAATGAGGTCCCAGCTCCTAACAGAGTTATTGGATTGGCCCTTTTATTGTCTATTTTCTGTTCATTCTGTTCCTTTGCATCTTGATAGTGCCTTGAGCATCTGACTCCATGCACTGAAGGAAACATTAGATTTTTGCTAAGCAGTTTAGGATTTTGTGCCAATCTCAAAGATTTAATTTAATCAAATCTTTGATTATCTGAGTCTTAATGTCAAGCTTACATAAAATTGGATAATTGTATAAATACAATGTTTTACAAATCCTTTTTGCCAGAAGCCCTTGTGTGTAACTGGGTATGTTCTGGGACTACTCAGGTGTCAGATCTTCCTAATTACACAAGTACTAAAATAATGTTTATAATATTAGATGATAATGATGAATAATCCCTAAACGGTGACAAATGTTGCCTCTAGGATTTGTGCAGCTTTTCTGCTGCAGTTTCACAGCTTTGCCTCCTCTCTTTGGGGTAGGAGCAGCTCCCTGAGGCCCCAGGGGAAGGCACAGCAGCCCCTCGCAGGGGCACCGGAGCTCCTCACAGGCACGGACAGCACCGCCCCATCCCGGGGGAATTGCAGCCCTGATCTGGGGTGTCCTGCTTCGGACCAGTGAGAAACGCAGCGAGGGCTGGGCACAGCAACCAGAGACCTGGCACAGGCTCCCAGACCCACACTCTGACTGAAGAGTCACCACATCTGAAATGCAGCTCATCGCTAATTTAAAGGCATGGAAACAATTCCAGAACCAGTCCCATCCCTTCAGGTGCTCGGCCCCGGCTCCTGGGCAGCACCCACAGCAAAGCCAGCACGGATTCTCCTCCACGGCCCCTCGAGCCCTGGGGCTCCTGTGGGTTTGATCCTCACCCTGCTCCATAACCTGAATAATCACTCACATCTCTCTGTGGAACGGCCATCCCAAAGATCCTAAAATCACAGGACACACCCTGCAATCGTGGAACTGCCTAAAAACAACTTTTCAAAACAATAAATGAAAGAAAAGAAAAGAAAATCCCATTTGTATCTGCCATTGTTCTTCGTGCACACTGCAGGAAAGTAAACTGGAATAAAATCAACCATTCAAAATGTGATTTGGACTATGAAAATGGATATGATATGGAGATCAAAGAAATCACCCTGTCTTTTTCTGGAGGATTTGTCAATCCCTCAGTGATTTTCAGAGGCTCCTTAGAGAAATGTCATTTTCAGATGTCATTGCAGCTAGAGATGATTGCTGCAACCTGATTCATATCCCTTTTAATTAGTTAGAAATTCAGATTTTTCAAGAGATTAAGTGTTTCCCTTCTGGGCTCTAACACTTTTTAGCATATGCAAAGTCAGCTGGGATGAAGAGCAGGAGATGGAAACACCAAGGAATACCCAGCACGCCAGTCTGTAGAGTGAAATAGGGAGAAACAGCTCTGTGGCCAGGCCAGTGCCTGTGGAAATGGCATTACAAACTCAGCATATCCGATTTGCAACAGCCAGGCACATTTGCCATGTGTTTAGGAGCAGGATTTTTTGCTCAAAGAGAATAAAACCATTAATCCTCCGCTAGCAGTGAACCACTGGGAGCCCCCATCCACTCCACAGGTGGAAATTAAAATACAAATCAGCCTGGAAAGTGCTTTAGTGATGAACTAAAGCAGACAGCATTGTTTTCTCATCAAAAATATCTGCTGTGTTCTGCGGGATGTTCTGCTGGATAGATGGATGACTTTTTCCCCAGGTGAAGCTATACTTTATTTCAATGTCAGTTATCAATATGTTGGCTGTCTGCCTGTAATAAGCTCTGATTTTAACAGTTCTTCACATAAATGTGATGAATTGTGGGAAGGATGATGGTGCTGCCGGCGCTGTGCTGTGCTGACAGCATTAGGTTGAAGGAATCCACCTGCAGCGCTCCATCTGGGTGTGTTTCACGCTTCTGGCGGGTTTCACCTGTAAAAGTGTAAAAATCAACGTGGAAATGCAAAAATCAATGTAAAAATGTACAAATGAGCGTTGAAATCCATTTCCGGAGGGACCGAGAGCCGCTGGGCGGGCGGCGGCCGCCACCGCGTGGCCGAAATTGGAACTGCAGCGGGGCCCGGAGCAGCGGCCCGGAACGGCCCGGAACGGCCCAGAACGGCCCAAAATCAGCCCGGAACAGCCCAAAATCGGCCCGGAACCACGCAAAACCGGCCCAGAACGGCCCAAAATCAGCCCGGAATAGCCCAAAATCGGCCCGGAACGGCCCAAAATCGGCCCGGAGCCACGCAAAACCGGCCCGGAACGGCCCGGAACCGGCCCAAAATCAGCTCGGAACAGCCCGGAATCAGCCCAAAATCGGCCTGGAACCGGCCCAAAACCGGCCCGGCGTGGCCCCGCCTGCTAGAGGCTCCCCCCGCTGCACGGGAAAAGGGCATTAATTAATTAATTAATTGATTCTGCAGTGACTGCCCGGTGTCCAGGTCACGGCTGCTCCCCCGCTCCATCGGAGCCGGTCGCTGCTCACTCCGTGAGCTGGGAGCTGCTCACGGCTGCTCCGAGCCTGTCCAAACCTGCAGGGACCCGTCCCAGACAGCTCTTCCACTCATAAACCTGCCAGAATTCTCACTTGCTGTAGTCTGAAATAAGTGTTATACCTAAACCTCAACTTAGGTATTCCAATAAAACAAAACATCCAGTACAAGTAAGAAATAAAAGGACCAGATCCAGAATCAAAAGACAATGAATAATGCCAGAATTTGCAGATTCCGTGTTAATTATGACCCACCTTTTAATTTATAAATGCAACAAAGCTCTCTGGCTTGAGCTCTTTCCCTAAAACCTGCCCCTGCCCAGAGAACCCACTCCTAGACCCAGGAATCTTTCTGTTATCCATTGAAAAAGTCTGACAGGAAAACTAACCTTTGTATTCTCAGTCTAAACAAAACACACAGTGCTCCTCTCCAGCGCTATTTTTGAAGGCACCAAGATGGAAAAAGGCCGTCAGCAAGTTAGCTCTGGTTTTGTGCAGTGGCAAGTTCATACAGCAGGAGCAACAGGAACTGTTTATTATCACTGCTGGGAAATCAGACTGGAGCAGACTGTCCACTGAAAAAGGTTCAGCACAAAAACCATTTGTAATTGACTTAATTTGCTGTCTTTGGCTCAGCACCTTGTGCACAGACTTGAAAGGCTGCATCAGGAAAGGTAAAATCAGTGACTTTTCAGCAATCACAGGAGGAGGAACACTGGGTGAAGTTTTCTTCTTTGATGTCATAGATCACCACAACCCTGAGGAGCTTCCTGTTTGTGACTATTTTACAGTTGGTTTTCAGTCCTTGCTAATAAAGTGTCAACACAGAAATAGGCAACTCTGAGCAACCCACGATTGCCTCCTAGAAACCTGAACTATATTAATGGCACTCAATTTCGAATGTTTGTAATTAATATATTAAACCCATGAATTTATAGAAGTTTTATCCACTAAAACTTCTGGTAATGTTACTATAAATATGAGGGTACCTGCATTATTTAAAATCAAGAATTAACAAGGACTAAACAAATGCTGCAAGTGGGCTTTGCTCCACTCCCCAAACATTGCAAATTGAAGATTCTTTTACAGCAGGATGAGCATTCCTCTCTCCCCCAGAGCCTGGGAAATGCGCTGAGGATTAGAGCCAAGCTCCCAGGTTAGGGCAGTCTCCAAGCAGCTTTTTCTGCAGGAACCACACCAAGGACAGGAGCTGTCAGGCAGGTGAGCTGTGACAATGACACCAGACACGCTGTCAAACCACACAAACTCAACTCCAGAGCTGCTGCTGCCTCTTCTTCTCTTAGGGTTCCATGCTGGTTTTGAGCAGCTGTTTGCAGAAGGGAGAGCTTGAAGGCACAAAGCCACCACACCACACCTAGCAGAGCAGCAGCCAAGGCAGCAGGATTAGCCACGACTGCACAGGAATTAGTAACACTACAGGCAAAAGCCCACAACAGAAGTTAGAGCAGGATTATGCAGCAAGAGTCAATGCAACATTAAGTGGGTTTGTCCCTTTACAAACACCAAGTGTGCAACATCCCTCATTTTCATCCAGGAGCTTCAAGTCTTAAACGCTTCTGAGTAGCCAAAAAAACAAACCAAAAACCCCAACCCCCCAAGAATTCCCAAACTGAACTAACTGAAAAATTACTCCTTTAGAGCAATATTGCTCAATAATCATAGTCCAATTTTTGCTACCAGGCAGCAAAAGTTGAATATTGAAGTAATTCATGTACACAAACATGCAAGTTAAAAGGAATAAATGAAATGCTCCACTTTATTAAGAAACCAAAAATACAAAACTTAAAGAGTTCAAGACCTCATGTACTCAAACACTACTGAAAAAAAAAATCCCTAAACTTAAGTTTTGCTCACTAGCAGTACTAATATTGACCAAGATTCATCTCTACAAGGTAGTGTTAAAAGTTGACATTTTCCACCATTTGTGCTGTAATAAGCCAGTTTCAAATTAAGAACTTGGTGCAGTTACAGTAAAGTCTAGATGTTTAAATCACTGTGGCTCCAGCTAATATAGCACTGGGTAGGCAAGAGCATTTCAGCTCAAACCATGGTTGTTCTCTGGTTAGTGCATTTGAAGATGCTTAGGATTGGTTTAACCAGCTATAGCTCTACTGCTGTTCCATGCAAAGACACAGCTGAAGTCAGCTCACAGGCCTGGCTGCCATTTGCTTCTGGCTGCTGAAACACAGAGCTGGAGGTACCAGTGAGGAGCTGGGGCTGAATGCAACTGCAGCACGTGCAAGCAGAACTGCAGGCTGTGCTCTGCACCCCTGCAGCACCAACACTCCCCTCACTGCTGGGGCTCTGCCTGGCAGTTCAGCTTGCCTCACACGCCTCAGCTCTGGCAGCCAACAAAAAAGGACAGGGTAACTGTTAGCTCTGAATTAGCAAGAGGAGCTTAACATGAGAAGCAGGAAGGAAAAGAGAATGAGAAATGCAGTAGTAGACAATCAAGTATAACCCTCAAATGAAGAACAGAAGACACTTTGAACAGTTTTCCTAACAATGCATGAAAGTTCACTTGCTTGGAGATACTTGAAATACAACTTTATTACCTAAACAAAAGAATGGGAATGACAGAAACAAGATTTTCCACTTAACACTCTGATGTGACTGCAGCAGTCTTGTATTTGAAACTCAAAAGGGGAAGTAATTGCAGTCCAAAAAACAGCTAAATACGCAGGTCCAAAATATGAAGGTTTTTTGTTTTGGTTTTTTTTTTCATTTTGTTTTGTTTGTTTTTTTTAAACTGCCACATTCACTCTCCGAAGCCCATTCATCTCTTTCAGCATCCCAAAGATTAAGCACATGTTCTGTTCAGCTAGATAATAAAGTGGCAAACACGCTGCATCACCAACATCACAGGACAGTTGCCTATAAAACTAGACTTCTGACGCTGGGCTCCAGCTTCATCCCTCACAGGTCATCATCTTCATCTGGCAGTGCAGTGGTCTGAGCAATCTGCAACAAAGGAAGGCACACTTCAGAACTGTTCTGCTGTCTGTGCCCTGAGTGTGACAGCAGCTCCCAGGCAGCTTTCCCCCATCACTGACCTGTAAGTCCTGCTCATACTGTGCTGCCAGTGCTGGGTCCATAACAACTTCAGGCGGTGCAAGCGCAGGCATGGCAACGAACTCCAAGTTGGGATCTCCAATTAGCTTCCTAGCAAGCCACAGGAAAGGCTTCTCAAAGTTGTAGTTACTCTTAGCTGAAATGTCATAATACTGAAAAAAGCACATATTAGACATTGTTTTAGAAACCCTCTAATACTTAGAGCATATCAAGATTAACACAATCAACTCTTTTACCTTCCTTTCTTTTGACTGCATGGCTTTTGTTTCCATACTCATAAGCAGTTATGATTTAAGTGCCTAGAAACAAGCAGTTTCAGCAGGCAGAAACTATGACCTGAAAGGTTATCAAATCTCATCCAGGACAAAACTTTCAGGAGGCAATAGTGCAGGTATCTTTCTTCTCTGATGTGACCTACTGTAGTCCCAGTCCTGTCATGGGATGAGATTCTGAGCAGCTACAGCCAAATGCACACAAGTTCTTAAAGAACTTAGCACAGCTTCTGCTCCAGGCCAGTGAGGATCATCCTTAACATCATCATCACCTCCCCCTGCCCTGAATTTTGGTCTGAAGAGCCAACAGATGTGAGGCTGGCAGAGCACCCAATTCACCATCCACAGCCCAGCTGCACTCAGAAGACAAAACCAACTGGATTCCTCCTGACTTACCTGGAGATTCTTCTTCCTATGGAACACAATGGATTTTGCCTTGACTTTTCTGTCCTTAATATCCACTTTGTTGCCACACAACACTATAGGAATATTTTCACATACTCGTACCAGATCTCTATGCCAATTAGGTACATTCTTGTAAGTAACTCTTGATGTTACATCAAACATGATGATGGCACACTGAGCTGCAAGAGAAGGAAAGTCAAGTTACACCTGGTGTAACCACTTGCTTTCAGCACAGGATGGAGAACAGGAACCCAGAGACAACCCACATTAGGGTTAAGCACCTGCATTAACATTTCCCTCTCAGCATCACAGTTGTGACAGCTCCTGTTCTGTTCACAAGGTCAGTGCAGGAGTGCACAAAACCTGGCCCATGCTGTGTCACCTCACAGCTGTGCTGCCTTTACTAGCTCAGCCGTATCACTGAGGAACACTGGCATTGCACATATGGGAATATACAAGACTATGGAAGCCAACTTGGATTTACCCAAATACCTGGCCGAATCAATTAACACCTATTCAACTCATCTCATACATGCTAATGAGGCTTAAAGGTCGGCTGAGGGCCAGTGGTCACATCTCAGGATGCCCTTGTCCAGAGCAGTTTTTTGAGGAACTCAAGAATATTATACAAAAAGAAGATATAATAAAGATATGCAGGTGAGTGAAGTAGCACAGGACAGATCTTTGCCAAGCAGGAGTAAGGAACACTGCACTTTTTCAGAAGCACAAAGAGACTCCGGCATGAAGGTGTCCAGCTTCCTCAGGGTATTGAAAACCTTGAGTTTGTGTTCCAAGGCCTTGCCTGAGCACAGCAATAGAGACAGAAACCTGCGCTCAGTGAAAAGGTTCCCCTTTAACCACCAAATGCCACCAGTGGTGCCTGGCCATTCCATTAATACCACAGCCCACAGTAACCCGGGAAACACAACCTCACCATGCTCCCACCTTGGCACACGTTGTCTGGCAAAGGACATTATCCTCTCTACATAAGAGTCTGAGGAGCTCTATGCCAGCTCCCTAAGAGGCACAGACCTGTCCCCCCACAGCTCTTACCTTGGATATAGTAGCCATCACGCAGGCCACCAAACTTCTCCTGGCCAGCTGTGTCCCATACATTAAATTTAATAGGGCCTCTGTTGGTATGGAACACCAGAGGATGAACTTCAACACCCAGCGTTGCTAGGGAAAGAACAAAAAGCAGTGCATTTAGCAAGTCATGGACTGAACCTCCATTTGTGAGATCCTGGAGCTCAAATGTTTCTTCAGACATACCTACATACTTCTTTTCAAATTCACCAGTCAAGTGACGCTTTACAAATGTTGTTTTACCAGTGCCACCATCACCAACCAGAACAAGCTGAGGAGAGATAAAGGACAAGAGTCAGAGCAATGCATTTTGAGACATTTATCAGTCATTCTAGCACAGATACTACTCACTGCTACAAAGAGCTTAGTTCCTACAAGGTGCTGTAAACAAAGACAGAACTCCCCATGAAGCAGCTCCCTGTGCTGGGAACCAATCTGTTAAGCCCATCCATCATGCTGTAACTCCGGTCAGTCTTATCCAGTCCCTGTAAGTAAGAACTACACTGCTCTGTGAATATGGTTCTACTAAACTACTACAACAGACTGAATGAAGAATGTTTAGGGCTTTCAACCTAAACATGACCATGTGAATGTGACCAGATTTGGAGAGGAAATTATCCAAATATGCACTGGAAAAACCCATTATCTTACAGTCAAAGAAACCAACAAAACCAAAAACCCACCAACATTTGCACCATGAACTGGAATATACTAGCCAAGAATTGCAGGAAACACAAGTAACAACCTTCAAGAAGCAGTCTTCAGGACTTCTGGCTGTTAAGATAACAAAAAACACCACCAACCCACCAGCCACTCAATACACCAGAAAATTCTCTTCTGAAACACTCGAACAATGAACATATAACAGGAAGAATGCTATTCTAATTCATTCTGAGCAAGTCTAATTCTAATTCACTCCTTTTGCAATGGACTTCAATTCTTAAATTTAAAAATCATTCTGTAGGCAAAGATTTATTAAAATGTATTAGACTGAACTGCAAACAGAATATATTAACACAGTTAACAGACTCTTTTTGTGTGTGTTGCAACCAACACTGCAATATATAGCCCCATTAAGGAAACACCAGCACTTCGAAACCAAACCCACCATCCACGTCGACACTCGAGAGTCCTTTATGCTACTTTTCTAGTGAAGGAGGAAAAAAACCCCAAAGCCACGCTGCGAGCCGCTCGCTTACCTTAAACTGCACTTGTGGCTCTCCTTGGGCGGCCATGCTGGCTCTGCGGGGGAAATGGCAGCGTGTGAGTGAGCGCGGGGAGCGGCCCCGCCGGAAGGGGCCGTTTCCAGCTCCGGGCGCGCTCCGGCCGGGCCGGCCCGGGCGGCGCCTCCCGCCCGCGTGTGGCGGCACCGCGCGCGGCAATGGCGGCGCCGCCTCCGCCCGTCCCTCGCCCGCCGGGCCCGCCGCGCCCGGGCCGGGCCAAGGCCTCCGCAGGGCGGCTGAACCACGGCCGGCCGCGGCCCCTCTCCCGATCCGGGGAGAGTCCTCCGGGCCCGCCCAGAACCAGCATCCCGCCGCTCAATGGAGCTGCTGCCCCACCGGGAGAGGCCGCGGCTCGTCCCGCGGAGCTCCGAGCGGGGCCCGCCCGGCCGGGCCTCCCGGCGCACCGGGCCGGGCGCGCTCCCCGCCATGAGCCACCATGACTGAGCAGCGCCGCCTCCCCCCGCTCCGGGCCGCGGAGCCCCGCTCGCCGCCCCGCGCATCGCGCCCGCCCTTCCATCGCGGACGGAGCCGCGCACGGCCCCGGCCCTCCCAGCGCCCCGCTCCCGGGGTCGAAAAGCCGCCACGCGCCTCGGCTCCCGCAGCCGCAACGCTCCCTCAGGCGCAGCCTCCCGCCACCCAGCCCATCCCATCCCAGCCGCGAGCTAACGGCCACCGCCGCCCCCACCGGTGGCGCTTTGCAGAGCGGCCACGCGTGGCCCGATGGCGGCGGAGCGCGGGGGCCGAGCCCGGGCCGGTGCCGGGCCCGTACCTCTGCTGAGGCTCTCCCGCTCCTCGCTCCGTGCCGGGCGCAGGGAAAATGGCGGAAGCGCCGTTCAAATACCCGGACGGCGACGCCGCGCGGCCGCGGGCGGGGGCGGGGCCGCGTGTCACGTGGTGCGCGGCGCGCGGGAGGCGGCGGGAGGCGGGGCCGGGCCGCGGCCATGAGGGACCGAGGAGGGCACGGAATGGAGCGGAACGCCGGGCACTGCCCCAGGCACCGAGCAGGGCACCGAGCAGGGCACCGAGCGAGGCACCGGGCACTGGGCAGGGCACCGGGCAGAATAATCAGCATGTATAATTAAGCGTTCAATTCAAAGGATGCACAAAACATGTGCTCCAGATAACCCCATTCAGCAAAGGCAGCAAAACACTTCAGCGGTGTTAGATCACTGCCTAAAAGATTAGAGTCCGTGAGATCCGTAGGCAATCAGCAGAGTAATTACTTTTAAAAGGCCTTTAAATTTCCTGTATCTCAACTCAGGTCAACTGTGAACAAACTTAGCGAGTGTGGCACGGGTAAACACACAAAAGGCAGCAGGTACAGAGCATTTGGAGATGTGAGAAGGAGCACTGCCTTCCACAGCCCGTGCACGCTCTGCCCTACAAACCCTCAGGCCTTTCACACAAGCCTGTACCACTAAAAAATAACCAGACCACACTTGTTACAACTCCTTCTGTCATGACAATCTCCCACAATTAAGTTATGATTCCTTGTGGGCACTGGGCAGGGCCCTGTGAGGCCTGCTGGCCAGAACACCCGCCCAGCACGGCCTCCCAAACAGCCCCATGTCCTCTCACCACATCAGGGATGGTGGCTCCATCACCCCCCTGGGCATCCTCCTCCAGTGCCTGAGCACCCGAACAGAGCCACAGCATTCCCAAATATCCAAAGTGCATGTGGCCTTGAGGCCCTTTCCTCCGGCGGGCTCGTTGCAGGCAGGCAGGAGGCACTGCCGCAGCTGACAGTGCCCTGGTGCCAGCTGAGGGGAGCAGGAGGCGCCCCCTGAGCCCCCTGCGCTCCCTCACGGCTCCTCCAAGGACACTGTCCACACCTCTGATGGCCTTGTTGGGCACATCCACCCCACGGCGCTTGCAGAGCAAGGGGCCAGCACTGTCCGCAGTGCTCGGGGCTCCTCTCCCGGCTGGCCAGCGGTCACTGGGCAGGCCGGGCAGCTGGCCCTGGTGGCAGGAGCAGCTCCTGGGCAGCGTGGCAGCTGCGGTCACTCCCGAGCTGTCCTACTGTGGATGACACAATCCTGCTGTGGGTGACACAGCCACTGTGCCCGGCTCAGGGACCCTGCTGCATCGATAAAATTCCAGGAGATGCTGTCAGCTGGTGATGCTCCCTCCACAGACAAAGTGAAAAAAGGCATGTAGATACTTATATAAACTGTTCAAATACCTCCAGTTTGGGTTGATACAGAGGCTTTTACAGCACGAGGGTTTAACTGAGCAGCTCTCAGGTACTACGGGCTGTGGTCCAAGGGGCTTTCCTTCAATGTGCCTCACGACCGTGATTTTTCATTCTTCATCCAAACTGACCTGCATTCACTAGAGTGCAGCAATGAAAGCGAAAGTTGTTCTGGAAGCCTTGCATTTAGAATAGTTCTCCAAGATCTCAAAACTCTGTCCAAACATCAGTAAAAAAAACTCGTAAACTCGTTTGAAAACTGACTTTCAAAGAACATACGAGTTTTGCATGTGTCTATAAATACCAAGCTCATGGGTTCGCTCTGATTTTTAAGGCCTCTGGTATTTTTTTTAATCCAGTATACTTAAATTACTTTTATTATCTTTGCTGCTGTCCCCATAATCTAAAATAAATAAATGATACGTTTTTACATGTATCTGAATTAATGTAATTTACAAGGATAGTATTTCATGGCCACTGATATATACAAATGTAGTTTATTTCTTGTTAATTTCCTCTGACATAGACACAAAATATACACAAAGCTTTACAAGAGCGCCTGGCTGGCGTGTTCTGTAATTTTTGCTTATTTGATAGTGTAATGCCAATCGAAATATTGCATGAGATTTCCTTGGAAAAATCACTGGCACGTTGAATTTGCCTTCCCTTTTTGAGATGAGTTGGGTTTTTGTGGTTTCTAGCATTTTTGCTGAGCGCCTCTAGGTGTCAGGATTATTTTTGCAGAAGATGCAACTCATCTTTTATTTTTCTCAGCACAGTGCTATCCTGGTAAAACCCTTGTGAATTCCACCTCTCCTTCTGACAAACAGGAATGTGTTTATAAATAGGAGGCCATAAAGCCACATTAGTGGAGTTTGGCAGTTTTAAAGACTATAAACACGGGGGGGAAAGCAATCTGTAACTGTGTATGTGACACTCACCGTGCTTTAGTTATTTCTTAATATTGTAACGAATTTTTTAGTGAACTACTTTTTCCCTGCAAGCTATCTAGCACTTTAATTTGGAATAATTAAAAATACCATTATCATAGCATTTGAGCTCCTGGCAAACACTTATTTCATTGTTAAAAAGATAAGTTACCATGTGGAATCTAGTTTTTAGCATCTGTTTCATTGGCATGTATAATTAAGTGTTCAGTTCAGAGGATGCACAAAACATGTGCTCCAGATAACTCCATTCAGCAAAGGCAGCAAAACACTTCAGCGGTGTTAGATCACTGCCTAAAAGATTAGAGTCCGTGAGATCCGCAGGTAACCAGCAGAATAATTACTTTTAAAAGGCCTTTACATTTCCTGTGTCTTAACTCAGGTCAACTCTGAGCAGACTTAGCGAGTGTGGCACGGGTAAACACACAAAAGGCAGCAGGTACAGAGCGTTTGGAGATGTGAGAAGGAGCACTGCCTTCCACAGCCCGTGCACGCTCTGCCCTACAAACCCTCAGGCCTTTCACAC
>JAWMRF010000048.1:13891772-13912058 GCA_035221435.1 Sphenopsis melanotis | reverse complement strand
CCGAGCGAGGCCGCGGTCTCTTTAAGAGGCCTAGCAGCGCCGCGGGGCCGCCGCGGGGATGAAGGACCGGCTGGCCGACCTGGCCGAGGTGGGCGCGGGGCCGGGGCAGCGGGCGGGCGGGCGGGCGGGATGGCGGCACCGCGGGCCGGGCGGGCCCCGCTCCCGCCGGGATCCCGGGGCTCTGTGCCGCCCTCCGCGGTGTCTGCAGCGCGCCCTGCTCCGCTGCTCCCCGGCCGCTGCGGAGCGCCTCGGGCGGCGCTGAATTCCGCTGAATTCCCCGGTGGTGCCGCGCCGGAGCCGCCCGGGCTGTGGCGGGGCGGGTTGGCCCGCCCGGCGGCTCCCGGGCCGTGATGCGGCAGGAAAGCGCTCTGCAAGCCTCATTTTCCGCGTGTTTACAAAATGGTAGCTGCCTCTGTTTATACGCTCCTTTCCTTTCTCCTACTTGTGCTTTGGAAACAGTATCCTAAAAAAGAAGGGAGAGTCTGGGGACAGGCACCATCCGTCTGTCTGCAACAGGATATGGCTTGGGTAGAATAAAAGAATATTTGAGGGTTTTTGTTTTGGGTTTGTTTTGTTTCTTTCCTGAAAAGGAATGGAAATGGAGAACGCGCAGGAGTTCCTGTGATAGTTCCAGTACTCCACGTATGTGTGGAAGTTGGGCTGTGTTGAGCTGCATTCAGGTCTGGGGCTCTTTCATCTCCTGGATCATAAAACACATTTTGGAAGCTCCATCTCTAGTGATGGAATTACCAGTCTCATTGTCTTCCTCTCTGAAAGGATGAATAGGCATTGGAAAAGTTTTAGGATTATTAAATTACGGTTTCTCTACCAGGAATGATGTTTTGGAGTCATGCCAAAAAACCAATGTCATTTCTTTCAGGTATGGTTATTCCCTTTCCAGGCTGTGGGAACACGTGCCAGATTTCGGTGCTGGTGCACACTTCCCAGATAGATGAGGCAGCCAGTTGTGATCCAAATTTGCTTTATATTTATAGTTCTGCACCCGCAGACTTAATCCCGTTCTGTGTTTCTGTAAATGGAAGAAACCAATTCCACACCCTGCCACACCCCCCATTGACAGAGTGAAAAGTGTTTAATGCAGCTGAACAGAGGAATTTGTAAGGCAGCTTTAGTATGTGACATCTGAAAACATTACTGCAGTGGGCTGCTTTTTAAATGTGTATGGGCCAGTATTGCTGAAGTGTTTCCTGTGTTCATCAATGTCATTTCCACTGCAGAATTAATGAACAGCTTAGAGACTTACACATTTTCTTCTAATGAAGAAAATATTTAAACATGAAAGGAAGGTTAAAGTTACTGAAGATGTAGTGTATGTTTCATCGCAATTAGAAGTGTGTAGTTGACCTGAAGTTTTGTAAAGCTGCATATCCAAGGAGATGGATATTCCCATTTCCATGGGCAGCTCATTGAAGTAGCAGCTTCCATCTTACATCTTTATCTGAAATAACAAAAATATAATGATTTTGTGAAGTGGTTTTTCTTCCATAGAATGAATGCTTTGAACAGAGATGCTTGACACGTGGATGAGATGCTCTGAAAAGGAATAGTGAATCCAAAGAAATAATGTGTTAACTCTTGCTTGCCTGTTTTCCAAAGTGTTTAGGTTTATTAATATAGTTTCATTGTATTGCATTTGGCTAATCGTTAAGAGTGGAACATAGACATTGTGGTTTTCAAACAGGCCTAGGCCTGCAAAGTCTTCAGGAATAGCTAGGCCTCACCTCTTTCCCTTACCATGAGGGTTTCCTTGTTTCCTTTGGGCACACCTCACCTGTGTCAGGTGGGTCAGCTCCCTCCAGCCCCCAGAACCTCGGTGGTGCACAAGGAGTCCCAAAGACCCCAGCCTGCACTGGCCTGCTCTAACTGAGCACACCATTGCCTTCAGAATGAGCAGAAATGCTCATTTCCCGTCTCCTCGTTTGTGTGTTCCTGCATTTTACTGGGCAGCCAGCAAAACATTTTGTTGTTAGTTTTTCCTAGATCATTATAAGGAAGAGGGAGAAATGCTGCCTATCAGTGTTTGTGGTCCATTGACACAACATTAACAGAACTGCCAGATATTTTTGTTAGTGCAGTGTGTTTAGGCTGTTAAACAGTGCTGGAGAAAGAAGTGGCTGATGACATGCAGATTATATAGCCTTCAGATAATGCTGCTTCCTCTTGTTTTCTTGGCTCAGAGAAGTTTTGTAAACTATGTGCTTTTTCAGAAGACAGCCACCATAATTGTAATTGTTCAACTTCAGGGGGTTATTTTAATATAATTTCTAAATTACTCTAAGCAGGCCCAAATGAACTTCTTTAAGCTGTTTGAATTGCCTTTTAATACAATTAATGGGACAATTGAGCAAATCCAGACTGGTTTTAGTTATTTTGAGCACAATAAGTATAAGATAAAAAGGTTCTCTGATCCAATACTGCTTTCAGCAGTGGTTTACAGTAGGTGTTTAGGGCAGAAGAAAGTGAGTAGTACATAGCTGTGATTGCAAGATGTGCTCCCAGCCTTGAATGGTTTGCTGTTCACAGACACAGGTCCATCTGAAAGGGCTCTGAGAGAGCTGTACAATCCATGTTCAGACCTTCATTTGAGGACGTTTAGCTAGCTTCAGGTATTACAAACAGACTGCCTTTTAAAGTCTGGTAATAAAACTTTTTCATACTTCCTTGTTGTTCTGTCATTTCAGAAGGAGGTTAGGCATAAACCTCTGCTCAAGCAGAATGCTGGGTTAGATCTCAGCTTTGGGCTGCATTGCCCACATGGCTCCAAAATTTCCCCCTTGTGACGTGCTGAAGGGGATGCAGAGCTGTCTGCTGGAATCCATTTTTCATGCTTGATAAGTGAATAATTTAAAATACTTGATTTTTGTATTTCTTTACTCATGAGTGTTAAGATCTGTTACATGTAATGTTTGAAAAACGAGTAGTACACAGCAAGTTCATATTTGAAAAATGAGTAGTACATAGCAAGTTCTACAAGTTCATATTTGACTGCAGCTTTTTTAAAGCAGGACCTGTAACTGGAACAGAAGTGCATTGATTTTTCCTAAACACTTTCTTGGATGGTCTCTCAGTGCCCCCAGAGCTGTTCAGGAGCAGGTGAAACGCTTCAGTCCCAGAGGTTGGGAGTGCTAGAACTGGGTGGTACAGAAACAAGCACAGAGTGAGGCTGGCAGCAGGAGCAGAACACGGCTGTTGTTTCTGCCTGAGTCAGGCTGTGACGTGAGGGTTGCTGAGGATGAGCCCTGTGCCCTCCGTGCAGTGTGCGGTGCTTTATTGGGGCTGGACCGGCCCTGCTGCTCAGGGCTGTTAATGATTGACCTGCCCCAGCCCTCCTGGCCCTCTGCAAGCCCTCCCTGGCTGCTGGGTGCAGGAGGGTTTCTGGGCACACGGGTGCTGTGAGGAGAGGCTGTGGCTCTGGGTAAGGCACTCCTGGGGGCTGGTTCCCCAGGGGAATGGTCAGCTATGGTCAGCAGCCTGCCCCAGGAGGGATCTGCACGTGATCTGCTCTGAGAAACTGCCAACCTTGGACGCAACTTCAAGGGCAAGCAAGAGTCACGTTTTTCAGTCAAAAGCTGTTTCCAGTTCCAGAGGTCAGTCATTACAAAGAGATCTCCAGCCTGAGTTATTTCTGCAGTTCTGTGAGGTAGTGGAAGTGACAGAAGCTTCATAAGCCATCAGGATAGCTTCTGCTTGGAGCTGAGAAATGACATTGGTGAGGATCTCATGACATGGTGAGGATTTCTGTAGTTTAACCCTGCTGGCAGCGAGAGCAGCACGCGGCTCCTCCCTTGCTCGCCCCGGTGGGATGGGGCAGAATTCCAGAAGTGAGAGAACTCATGGATTAAGAATAAAGGCAGTTTAATTGGTAAAGTGAAATCTGCATGCAAGCAAAGCAGGAAAAGGAGTTCCTTCCTACTTCCAATGGGCAGAAAAGCAGAGCTGTCACACATAACAGTGGCTTGGGAGGACAATGCCTGAACACTAAAGGTGCCCCCCTTCCTTCCTTCCTGCTGCAGCTTCATGCACTGAGCATGATGCCGTGTGCTCTGCAGTGTCCCTTGGGTTACCTGGGGACTGCTGCTGCCATCTGTGCCCCCCAGCCCCCTTGGAGGGGAGCAGGAAAGGCCCTGCCTCTGTAGGTGTGTACCTGAAATGTCCCTGTTCATCAGCCCTGGTCTGGCACAAATCCCAAACACAGCCCAAACCCAGCCCGTGCCAGCTGCTGGGGAGAGAGTTAACCCTGTCCCAGCCACAGCAGCACCAACCCCTGGTGGGGCTGGATGGATTTCACTGTCTCTGAGTGTTTATGGAGCTGCGTGTCCCAGACTTTGAGTCCCAAGGTCAAGGTATGAGCTGCAAACAGAGTTTATTAGATTGCACTTGGCATTGACGTGAAACTTTTTATCAGCTTCTTGTGATACTGCTTGTACTGGGGAGGTGAAGTCCAGGGAGAGCAGTGTGTTTCTGCTAAGCTCTGATAAAAGTGAGTTCTTGGTCAGTGGTGTGCTTGTCAGAAGAGGCACAAAAGCACATCAGTTGAAGAGAGTCAGCAAATGAGCTGTATTTTAGGTAAGAGATGATTTAAGAATACAGAGAACAGAGGCTGACAAACTTCTCAGGTGTCTCAAGTGCTGATGACTGAGGTAGGCTGTCCATAAATCCTTGAACAAATTGATCTGTCAGTGGTATCACTGCCACCGAGTGGGACAGTGAAATACACATGGCACAGGCTGTGGGCTGGGAGTCATGGTCAGCTGCCTCCCAGCTGAGCATCTCCAGATTTCTGAGTCACATTGCTGTCTTTCATTCATTCAGGATTCACTCAGGTGTTACATGGTTTACTAAAAGCTGACAGTCTGAATCCCTTAGTAGGTGGCGTTTTCATTATTTTTAGTCCAAATAGCTAAATATAGGATGCAGTTACGAACAAGCAGAAAAATTATCCTTTATCAGTAAATATAAACATAGATAGTTCTTTTGCATAGATAATGAAATGTCTTTAAAGTGTAGCTCCTTTTTAAACATTAACTTGGAGCTTGTGGCTTAGTAGCAGTGCAGTCTTGGGAATGGTAAAGTTGTGGCTGACTTCCTTGGGGCACAGACTTCCTCCCTTATTTGTGTTGAGCAAGGCTGTTAATTGATGGCAATCTGTAAGGACAGATAATTTGCGTTCTGGCGTTATCTCCCCAACATGAGTAAGTTACCAAGTGCTCAGTGGCAGCCAGCCCTGAGTGCCTGGTCCAGGAGGGCAGTGACATCTCCTGTATTTCTCCTGGGGCATCTTTGTTTCCCCTGAGCACAAACCCCGATGGGCTTTATGCCGATTCCCTGAGCTTGCAGGAGAGGAGCTGGCACCAAGTCTGTAACTTCTCCCTGAGGGTTGGGCCACTCCTAGATTGTGTTAATTGACAGTAGCTTCTTTATAAGATAATAGCAGTGTTTGACACGGGATTGAATTGCAGAATTGTCATGCAAACAATGTGTATCTCTTGTAATTTAAGAAAACCAGAACTAAACTTCTTGGGTAATAGGATCAGAGGTGAGGAGCAGAAAGTGGGTGTTAGAAGATCAGATGGCCTTGTAAGAAAAGAAAGGTGTCTTGTAATGAAAGTCCTTTAATGACAATTATCTTGTAGTTTGTTTTTTCCTAACAGATAACCTGTTGACTGTATATTAAGGGTAATATTTTGTTCTAATTTTGACCCACTGCACTTCAGGCAGTCTGTGCTCCAGGAAGGAATGAAAGGAGAGAAGGTTGAACTCTTTCCCTTCTATGATGCGCGTGAATTGTGTCTTTTACCGTGACAGAAGCTGAGATCCGTGGGTTGGCCTGGGGAATGGGGCAGAGCCTGGGTGTCTCACCCATGTGAGGATGCATTTATGGCTTGGTGCAGACTGACTGGGGCTGCCCTGGTGGGGATGGGGCAGAGCCTGGGTGTCTCACCCATGTGAGGATGCATTTCTGGTTCATTTCTGGTGCAGTGCAGACTGACTGGGGCTGCCCTGGTGCGGGGTGGCGTGTCACAGACATTTCTTCATGAAAAATCGTCTTTCAGGATTTTTCTTGCTGAAGCTGAGAGTTTCAGCAACAAGATGTAAACAATAAATTGTCTGCTGCTGTAGAATGCAACAAGTGCATCTAGACTAGCTCATCTGGGATGTTTGTAGTTAGTAGCTAATCTAAGACTGAATTCTCTCCGACAGAGCTGGAGAGAGCTCTGTTGTTTGCATTCTTTGCTTTTTATTCTTAGCTTAAGTTAGCAGCAGCTTCTGAAAAGCTTTCTTGTTTTTTCTCTTTTAGTATAGTATAGTATATGTATATATCATAAAATAATAAATCAAGCCTTCTGATCATGAGTCAAAGATCTACGTCTCTTCCTTCACCCAAGAACCCTTGTGACAGCCGTCACAGTGGCAGAGCCTGGGTTCCTCACCAATGCAGGGCTGCATTTCTGGTGCAGTGCATTTCACTGGGGCTGCCCTGGTGCGGGGTGGGGCATTTCTGGTGTAGTGCAGACTGACTGGAGCTGCCCTGGTGGGGATGGGGCAGAGCTGTGGGTTCCTCACCAATGCAGGGCTGCATTTCTGGTGCAGTGCATTTCGCTGGGGCTGCCCTGGTGGGGATGGGGCAGAGCTGTGGGTTTCTCACCAATGCAGGGCTGCATTTCTGGTGCAGTGCATTTCGCTGGGGCTGCCCTGGTGGGGATGGGGCAGAGCCTGGGTTTCTCACCAATGCAGGGCTGCATTTCTGGTGCAGTGCATTTCACTGGGGCTGCCCTGGTGCGGGGTGGCAGCGCTGGGCACGGGCTCTGTCCTGGCTGCCCTGGGGTGCTGCCCTTGGTGCACCAGGGGCTCCCAGCACTCAGTCACTGCTCTCTAGGAGTCACTTGACTCCTGGGGCCTCTCTGCTTGTTTGTTTTTAGATCACAGCCCTTCCCTGGCTTTGGGCACTGGGATGGAGATGTGTGTGCTGCTGCGGTGGGGCAGGGCTGTGGTTTCCTCAGAGCGTGTCCTGGGATCATGTCACAGATTTGTGTTTGTTGTCTTTTACAGTATAAAGGAAATGAAGATGGGGAGACGGTTATCATCGAGAAAGACCATTTTATGGATGACTTCTTCCAACAGGTAAAGTTTTCACCATGGATTGAAGACTGACTGTTCCCTCTCTGTGCCTTTTAATTTCAGTAAATAAATTTCAGTTAATTTCAGGTTTAACAATTCATCTACACATCCTCCCCAGTGTGGTTAGTAATTGTATGCCAAAATAAGTGTTGGTGATGCTTTGTTAGTTTATTTCAGGGCATTTTCTGTGTTTATTGCAGAGAAATGTTTTTATTTCCCTGTCAACAAGAAATTTGCTAATGAAATTTCAAAATAGTTGTTTATTAGGAATATTAGCACTTGAGTTTTTGACCATTCAGTACATATTTGCTATTACCAATACTGGGTTTTAGTTTAAAAAAAATAATTACAGACTGTTTAAATGTTGACAGTTCCGCTGGGATTTCTTTCTGATGAAAGAAATGTACTACTACTTACAGATGAAATAGTTTGGGTTTTATTAGCAGGGTTTTTTTGGTTTTTCAAGAAATATTGGCCCTAAGTTTTTCTAATGTCTTCTTTGCCATATTTCTCTTCCTCTAGGTTGAGGAAATTAGAAATAACATAGCAAAAATAGCACAAAATGTGGAAGAAGTGAAGAAGCAGCACAGCATTATCCTGTCAGCACCAAATCCTGAAGGAAGTGAGTAATAATTTTTAAGATATCACATAAGTGTGGCTAGATATTCTGAAATATTGTTTGCTTATTTTAGCTGTCCATAAGAATAGAAATTCAGATGTTCAGGATGCAAAATGTAACACTAGTAAACATTTTCATTTTTATATTGAATTAATACTTTCATTTATTTTGACCTTTTTTAAGTATCATTTGAAAAAATGTGTGTTCAGAATATTTCTTGCATCATCCAAACCTTTCCTAGACCAAAACTCAGTTTAATATGGGTGTTTTCCTTCTGGAGCAGAGAGGTTGCTTAGGTT
Organism: Sphenopsis melanotis; assembly: GCA_035221435.1. Classification (NCBI taxonomy): domain Eukaryota; kingdom Metazoa; phylum Chordata; class Aves; order Passeriformes; family Thraupidae; genus Sphenopsis; species Sphenopsis melanotis. Next base: position 13,904,000 of record JAWMRF010000048.1, on the reverse strand, counting down.
TCTTCTAATCTGTGGAAATGCTGAAGTTGTCAGCTGCAGCTTGTGCTGTCACATCTTTATTCCTGCGTGGGGCCAGGGTCCTGCGTGGCACCAGGGCCAGCTGCTGCTGCAGTGCTGGCAGTTCCACATGCAATTCCACTGCAGAACTTGCAGTTCCACGTGCAGCTCTATTTTTAGAGGCTTTACCCCAGAGCTGGAAGCGCAGTTGTGCTTTCCCAGCACAGAACTGGGAAGTTCAGGGCCCCTGCCCAGAGCGTGGCCCTGTCCCAGCCCTTGTCTGTGCTCCTGGGCAGGGCTCAGAGAAAAGGGAACAAAAGGTGCTGAGGTGTTTGTTGTGTGAATGTTGCAATGCTGCCTTGCCATTTATCTTGTGACTCCATCTCAGTGGTGGAAACTGAATTTGGGGTGTTATTTTATCCTGTTTTCCTTGGTGTGTGTTTGCATTCCCACAGCTGATTTTGCAGCTGCTTTTTCAGGGTCTCAGGTTTAACCAGGGCCCATCTGACAGTTCAATGGCAGCACCTGTGAGCAGTGTGTGTCCTTGGGGATGTGCACAGCTCCCTGTGTCCTTGGGGATGTGCACAGCTCCCTGAATGCTCTGGTGAAAGCCTCAGAATGTCCCAGGTGGTGCCTGGCACAGACATGTCACTGAGGGTTAAAGCAGTGCACATGGTACACAGCACTCACAGAAAAGGGGAGAGAAATCTGTGGTTTCACCTGCACTTACAACTCAGGAGCATTTAACTTTTGACTAGCAAATTGACATTACCCTGAAAGTGTTAACAAAACTGTTTGTCACCTGGTTTAGTTGAAGATTTGATAATAATAATATTACCCAGGTGTAAACCTGTCATGAGAAGCAAGCACCTGATGGTTGCTGTTACAAAAACAGTAAAGTACTTAGGAGTTGTACTGAATGAAATTCTGAGATTACAGGGTGGATTTGTAGACTTGCTGACTTACTATAATCAATCATTAACGGTTCAAAAATATTTTTTTTTAAAGGAACAAAGGAAGAACTCGAAGAACTAAATGAGGAAATCAAGAAGATTGCTAATAAAATCCGGGCCAGGTTAAAAGGTAAGTTGTGAGGAGAAGTGAAACTCCTTGCTTTCAGAAATAACCTAGAAAATGACAATGCAAAGTAATTCCTCCATATAGAAATGTCTTCTGCAACTGAAGTGCTTTTCGGGGAGATGATATTTTGGAAGAAGATTAACTTTACCTGCAAAATGACACCTTTTAAAATTTTTTCAGTGTAATAGATAGTAGTGTGACTCTGTTAAGAGTATGATTGAAGCAGTTGCTGTGTTTAAAGATCTCTACCAATTACCAAAATTATTTTAAAATTTTGCTTATATATGCCACCCCTCTCCCCTGAAATGTTACACATGTCTCTGGGGAACTTGTACCTTTTAAAAAGTAATAAAAATACTTACAAAGCAATTGAGCTGTTAAATAGCTGACACTGACTCTGTACTCCTGTCTTGTTCCCAGCTATTGAGCAGAGCTTTGAGCAGGGTGAAAATGCCAATCGGACATCAGTGGACCTCAGGATCAGAAAAACACAGGTAGGCTCCCTTCAGCTTAAAGAAAGTCAGGGGGTTCTGTGGAGAATGAGTTTAACTGCTCTGAACTGATTTCAGAGCTCCTGTGCTGCTTTGTGGGGCTGTGAGTGCCACTGGGAGGTGTTGTGTGGAGCTGTTGCTGTGTGACAGAAATGGCCTTTTCTGACATCCCTCTCTGTCCCTGTCTGTCCCTGCTGTCCCTCCCTCACCTCTGTCCCCATGTCTGTCCCCATGTCTGTCCCTGTCTCACCCCTGTCCCCTGCAGCACTCGGTGCTGGCACACAAGTTTGTGGAGGTGATGACCGAGTACAACGAGACGCAGACGCTGTTCCGGGAGCGCAGCAAGGGCCGCATCCAGAGGCAGCTGGAGATCAGTGAGTGACCCCAGTGCCCCAAAACCAAACAGTTACTTGTTGGTAGTGCCCCCTTGTTTAAACCAGCCAGTTACTTGTTGGTAGCGCCCCCTTGTTTAAACAAACCAATTACCTGTTGTTAGTGCCCCCTTCTTCAAACATACCAGTTACTTGTTGGTAGTGCCCCCTTGTTCAAACCAGCCAGTTATTTATTGTTAGTGCCCCCCTTGTTCAAACAAACCAATTACCTGTTGGTAGTGCCCCCTTGTTCAAACAAACCAGTTACTTGTTGTTAGTGCCCCCACTGTTCAAACCAACCAGTTATTTATTGTTAGTGCCCCCCTTGTTCCTTATTCATTGGTGTTCAAAGCATCAGAGATCTTGGGCAGCATCTCACAGGGTGTGAGGGAAAAGAAACAGTTTTACTGCATGGCACAAACTCTTTGATATTACTCTTTTTAGAACAGCTGTAAAGAAAAGAGAGAAAACTCAGTAATTTCCTTTAGATTGAAAATTATTAAAGAAATTATCTTTTTCCTTTGCTTCATTGACTTCCAATGTTGCAACTTTAAATGAAGCATCAAGAAAAGCTGCATTCTGAAACAGCAAGTGTTATTAAAAGCCATTCCAAAATTAACATGCCTAACAGGATAACAGCTCTTTTTATATGGTTCCATTTTTGTCCACAAGGACACTTCATCTGGCATGAAATCAGTGCTGCTGTTACATGTGCTTTAATCATTTGTTGACTAACTCACATATGACTTACCTCCAGTTCATTATTAGGAGTATTTAGAAAGGTTCCTGACTTTACTTTAAACACAGCGGAAGGTGTCTTGGCAAGTGTCTCTACCTTGGAAAGTGTCTAAAGAGTGCCTAAAATTAGTCTTTTTTTTTTTAATATGCTCTGTAGAAATGAATATATACATTGCTGAAACAGGGAATGCTAACAAGGGAACTGGCAAATTACAAGAAAATTTTACTTTTCAAAGTAAAAAATGTGCTTTTCAAGTTTGTCTTTAGCCTCTCATGCTAATTGTTGTTTTTATCCTAGCTGGAAAGACCACCACTGACGAGGAGCTGGAGGAGATGTTAGAGAGTGGTAATCCTTCCATTTTCACTTCTGATGTACGTGTTTCTGGGCCAGTCACCTCCCCTTGCCCTGCTGCCCTGCTCCCTGGAGGGTGCTGGCACTCAGGCGTGTCCCTGTCCCTGTCCAGATCATCTCAGACTCGCAGATCACCCGGCAGGCCCTGAACGAGATCGAGTCCCGGCACAAGGACATCATGAAGCTGGAGTCCAGCATCCGGGAGCTGCACGAGCTCTTCATGGACATGGCCATGTTTGTGGAGACACAGGTACGTGGGGCTGCCCCCGCACTCAGGGCTGGGCTGTCCTCGCTCCTCCCTTGCCATGGGCAGAGCAGCTGAATGGATTGAGATAGTGCAGATTTAGAGTGACTCTGGACTGTGGTTAGAATAATAATAATGGAAATTAATCACTGGAGGTTCCTTGTTTTGTTGTGGACAAATGGACCATCTCAATGTCCTTATGCTTTCGATAACTGACCACAGAGTTGCCTTCCAGTCAGCATATTTAATATTTTCTTCAGTATGATTAATTGCAATATGCTGGAACATCTCTGGGCATGTTTAAGTAAGAAAAGCTATCTTGTGGAATGTTGTTAACTCCTTGGGGATTTTGGGTTCTCAGGCACAGTGGAGTACAGGTGTGTCAGCAAGGCTGTGTGCACCTTGCACCTCATGCAGAGGTACAGTTCTGTGTTCACCAGCATGAATGTAAAGGGCTTGACAAGTCCTTCAAGTCATCTCTTGTATTCATAGGCTTTGTCTTGACATGTACATAAATGTGTTCTACTTTTAGTCTTTAAATACCAATTATCCACCAAAAGTATTCTTAACCTTGATCTTAAAATGGTTTGACTTCTGCAGGAAAGTGAAAAGAATAGTGTTAAAGAGAAACTTGCCTGAAAAGCAAGTTAGAGGAACTTGCCTGTTTTTGGTAATTGGGTTTTGTTCTACAAGTCCTTTGTTGCTTTGATATTAAATATTCAGCCAAGAGAAATTGGTGGCAGGTTTCTTTTGAATTACACACGAACAGAAGTTACTTGTGCATCATTCTGTAATGCTTTGCTGTTTATGCTGCTGATTATTTCTTCTGCTGGACAGAGACACAGGTAACAGACTTACCGTCATCCTTCACCAGTCCTCCATTTCACTGCCAAAAGCCATTGCTCATAATTAATTTGAGTTTGCCATGCCCTGACACCCCAGTCCCTGAGCCCTGAGCAGCTCCCGTGTGTGTGCTCCCAGACAGCTGTGGGACCTGTGTGGAGGCAGGGAGTGTCCTCCTGTCCCCTGCAGCCTCTCAGGGCTTTCTGATCCCAGTGTGCCACTCGGCTGTGGCTGCTGAAACCTCCCTCCCTCCCTCCCTGCACAGCAGGGATGTTTGAGGTGCTCACTTCTGTTCCTGCACAGGGAGAAACTCTCCTGCCCCGCTCAGGAACATTCCTGGTTCCTCAGAACTGGCAGCCCTTGCTTCTCATTCCCTTTTTCATTCACATGCCAAACAGAACAAATGTCATCCCCAGTATGTGCATCCTTGACTGTGAAAGTAGTTCTTGATGTTCTAGAGCCTTCCTTTTAGATGGATTAAACAAAGATCTGCGCATTCCAATAACCTGGTTTTCCTTCAAAATTCCATTTTAAGGGAGAAATGATCAACAACATAGAGAAGAACGTGATGAATGCCACAGATTATGTGGAGCATGCAAAGGAAGAGACAAAGAAGGCAGTTAAATATCAAAGCAAAGCACGCAGGGTATGTTGTCTCTCTGTCATTGTGCTGGGCACTATTTTAATTTAGCACAGCAGCATTTCCAATGTGAATGACTTTGCTGTAGTCAATACTGAGAATTTATAATACCAGCAGAGGACAGACACTTCAGGGACTGTGAGAACAGATCATGCACAGCTAAGGGTGTGTTCACAGTTTTCCACTCAGAGCTGCTATTACAGAGTGTAAAAACCCCAAAAGAAGAATTAATGTATTATTTCAGTGGATAAATTCCCATCTTTTTCTTATCAGCTTTCACAATACCTTAAGTTATTCAAATTCTAAATAACCTTAAAAGTTTCTGGCTGTTTATCACAAATGAACTTACCTGAATTTAAAGCTATAAAATCCATTTGCTAGCAGAAAAAAATAAAAGTGATTTTGCTGAATAGGCTTATTTTTTAAAAATTCTGCTTTGATTTTTAATGATTTCAGATAAATTAGGAGAATCTTCCCTCTGGAAGGTGTGTGGCATTGTGCCATGACACTGAATTTGTGGAGGACTTGAGTTCAAAGGAAGGTTCTGGCACTTTCCAGGGCACTTGCTTTGTTGTGGTATCTTTCTTCCCATCAGCCACCAAATAATATATTCTGATATCAGACTACTAAGTAGTTTATTTTTGCATTCCAATTTCCCGTTTTGCTGTGCTGTGCAGTTGGGTGAGGCTCGTTCTGGTGAGCTGGATTTGAGGGAATAATTCATTTTCTGTAGATAGAGATCCACCCAGAGATAACATGCCTGATCCTTTATAAAAGATCTTTTCAGAAGTGTTCAAAGAGCCCACTAATGTCTATGTAAATGGGGCTTGTGTCATCTCTGATAACTGCACAGGCATTAATCACATGAGTTTACCTGTTTAAAAACCTTAATTCTTACATTTGCAAGATTATAGAGATAAATTTATCTCAATTTAAGAATACAGGAGGCTTTAATAAAAGTGCTTGTGGATCTAAAAACTACTTGAAAAATTGAACATAAATGCAAGTGTTAATGTGCCTAATATTTACACTGCCTTGTTTTTTTGACAGAAAATGGTGATAATTATCATTGTGTCAGTGGTGTTGATTGCCATAGTAGCTCTAATAATTGGTTTGTCTGTGGGTATTCGGTGATGCTTGGATAACCTCAGCATGCATGGCTTCCTGCCACTGTGGCAGTAAGTAACTAATCAACTAATTTCTAATTTGGCTCTTGTTTTCTCTGTCTCCTTCTGCTCACCCTTCCTGTCTGCCCAGTGCCCTGGTGGCCCTGCTGTGTCCCCCTGCAGGACCTGTGGCCCTGCTGTGTCACCCTGCAGGACCTGTGGCAGCTCCTGGTGCCATGGTGGCCCTGCTGGGACCTGCCCAGGGCACCCAGAGCAGGAGGTGGCAGCCAGCAGCCCAGGGCTGGCTCCCAGCTCTTGCAGTTACTGGTTTTGTGCTGAAGTTCACATCAGCAGACAGTCTGGAATACTAAGGACACTTGGGACTTTATCCAGTGGGGGTTTCTGTGGTTTTAAGTAGAGTTTTTAAAAAGTAGATGTCTGCAGCCATGAAATTGGCTATTACTGCTTGGAGAGCATCTTCAAATTTCTTACTTTGAAACTGTTTATTAATGCTAGCCTAAATGAAACAGTGGGAGATAACAGTGTGTTTGGGACATGGGATTTCTCTCAGTGCTGATGTTTTTCTGTAGTAAAGTCCCATTTCCTGTCCAGACAGTGCTGAGCAGGCAGTAGCAGCTGCCTGCTCTGGGGGGTGCAGCAGAATGCAGCTTGCAGCATGCCCAGTCTCTGAGCTGCACCCAGAGCACCAGGAGCAGGGCCCAGTTCAGACAGCTCATCAGAAATTCACGTTTCTGTACTAACACCCTTTAACACCCAGGTTTGTGGTTTGTGGGAGGGGGGCAGAATTCACTGTCATTACCTGCAGTCAGCAATACCTGCCCCAGTCACACCCTGATGCATTTGCACAGAAGCATCTCTCCTTTTTTAACCCTTGCAGCTCCTCTGAGCTAGTGCCTGCACAGTTTCGCTGACCTTCTGGTGAATTCCACTCAGGGTGCAGCTGTAAGGGCTTGAGCAGGCTGCAAATATTTATCCAAGGAGGGTGGCAGTGAGCAGCTACTTAGAGCTGACCTACATCTGTTTGTAATGATGTTTACAGAAGTTGGGCATGAGTAATAGCCAATATTCTGTAAAGGAAAATAGGGAAGTGTTGCACAGATGCCCTATCCTGTGACTATGGTTACATGTGTGTTAGAAACAGGAAATCATAGCAGTGATTACTCCTTAGAAAGAAAATCCCAGCACTCAGCCTGGGTGTCAGTCTTGCTGTGGCTCTGAATGTATTTAATTCTGTCTCTGACAAAGTGTTTCAATCTTAACTTTTCTCTCTTTTCCCTGCAGAAATTGATGTTCATAATAATATGTGTAACTGTACTGCTTCTGATACTTGGAATTATCCTAGCAACAACTCTGTCCTAGCAAGCACATTCCAAGAGTTACCAACCTTCAGGAACTCCAAAACATCTTCAGTGAAACCAAACCTTTTCCACGGATGATGCCTTACCATGATGACCTGTCACTAATGGCTAAAAGTGAAAGCAGAATCACTCTTAATGTTTACTCACAAATGAAGATCAGAATGTATTTGGGGGTGTATGGATTTTACAGCATAAACTAGACACTTGTGAGACTGAAACTTGGTTTTGAACTAAAGTAACTTCGGGTTTTTTCACATCTCAGTGTTACAGTTGCAGTAGGGAGTTGAGAGACTATTGAGTTTTGAGTGTTTGGCTTTTGTTTCCTATTGCTAACCTAACTCTAATCATGACTTTAAGTACCTTGCCAGTGCTGCCTTTGTTAGCACTCTTGTGAATATTTTTATGAGATGTAGCCTTGTGTTTAAGTGTATTAATTATTTAGTCACCTTAACCTATTTAAACCTTATGCTTTTTCTCCAACAAGTGCTAAAATATCTTATCCTGACAGGACTACTCCTTTAACTGCCTAGTGCATTACTTGAGAAGAAAAACGAAAAAAAGCTTTTTTACACTTGCCAGTTTTTTTATTTTTCTGTCAAGGTTAACTGCTTTAAATGCTTCCTTCACGGTTAATAAAAAGTTAGTTGCAACATTTCTGGTAAAAGCATACAGCTCTGAAATGCTGAATTTGCACTTGGGCAGGTAATTTTACAGGTAGTTCTTGTGCAAAGGAAACTGATGGATCAGTTTAGCCTTATTGCTTACATGAATATGACAAAAATGACTTTGTAAAGCCAAATCAAGTTTTCTTGTTCTGGAGTTTGCTAATGTTGATGTATGAATATAGCACAGGGGGATGAGCTCCCCCAGAAGATCTGAAACTTAATACAAACTAAGACACTGATTTGTTATGAAATGTGTGTGGCTATAACATGGATGAAGTGTTTTGGTGTACACATGCCTTTGTAATGCCAGCTTGCAGCACTTGAAAGCTTCAAAGAATTCAAATGTACCCAAATAACTGCATTTAGTGTTACAGGTTATTTTTGTATTTTTGTGTGTAAGATATTTGTAACTTGGGTTTGTGACTCCTCGTTGTTTAAGCATATCCATGTAGATATGTAGATATATTTACACTCTAAGAGAAGGAGAGGAGAGGGTGATTTGTGCCTTTTTAAACATAGTCTAAAACTGTACTCATCAATGTGTCCAGATATTCAGCTCTCATGTTGACTGCAGTAACTCAGTCCTACCAGTTTAGAATCCTTAAACCTAGGTTTTGTTGGAAGTGTCTGAGATCAAAGTTACTCAGTAAGGGAGAATTCAGGCTTCATAAAATTCAGCAAAGTTTACAGTTCCTCTTGTATGTATGAATATCCTGCTTTGCTGTCCAGGTATACTGTGAATATGCTGGAGCTATTCAGATGTCAAACATGTTTAGAGAAGAAAACAGATATTGTTATTATTATTGTTATTATTATTATTGGTCTCTTTACAAGTCAGCCATAAAGAAGTCGCTTGAAAAATTCGGCTTCAACAATGAACAAATTTCTTTTACCTCTGAGTCCAGAATGCTCACTGATGTTTGGGAGGAAGTTTACATGCAAAGTAAGGAAGGATTGGTTGCCTTAATGCTCATTCTAGGTAAATACCTTTTATTCTGTAGTTTCTAGATTTTTATCAGTAAATATTATTTATACATATATGCAGATTAGATGGGGGGAAATCACTCCTGCTGTTTTCCAGCTGGTTATGTAAAGTGACCCTCAGAATCCTGTCCTGTTGAATTTTTCTCTCTGTAATGCAGTAATTGCCCATCAAGACCAGAAATTGGAATAGGCTACTCCACAGTTTTTACTTCTTGTTGAACAGCTGCCTCAATGAGTTTGTTTTAAAGCAAAACAGACCTTTTCACATGGACCTCTTTGTTTGGAGGTCGGAGGGGAGTAAATCTCTAACCTATGCACTAATAAACTCATCCAGCGAGCCTGCTGTGTCTGCTTTGTGTCCCTGCTGTTCCTGGGGCCCCTGGAATGTTCCAGAAGTGTTTGAATGGCTTACATCAAACACAGGGTAAGGTGGCATCTTCTCTGCAACTTCTTACCAAGAAAGGTGTGGAGATCATTATGAAGAAAACAATGGGATATGTTAATTTAAGCTGTGCCCATGGGGGAGATTTTTAGAGAAATGTCAAGGTAAGAAACCCCAAGGTTGCAATGAGTGAGGGCTCTCTTCATACAGAAATAATTTGTGACAGCTCCTGGGACAGTCTGCCAGCAGTGAGGGTTTTGGGGTTTTATATTGAGAAAGTGGAAGCAAAGCCTTTGGCTGCTGGCAGTGGGGCACACAAAGCCATTTCTCTCAGAGCTCCCTCCCAGCTGTGTGCACTTCATGCTGCAAATTTCAGTGGGGTGGGAAGACTCTCAGAAAGCACAATTAATTCTAATTGTGTTCTTCCAGGCCTTCCCTGGGATTTCTGAGTTGAGCACAGCCAGCAGTCTGGACCTGAGTCTGGGGAAAAGCTGGGATCTGGAGTGTGTTTAGTGAGGGCAATTGAGCTCCAGTCCCCTCTGCAGCATCAGCTGAGAGCTGCAAGCAAGGGAGCCTGGCTGAGCAGCCAGCGGCTGAGGGGAGACATACACACATTAAAAAACCCCAACAAACTGCTTTTAATCTGAAAAGCTGCAAAAAACCCATTTCAGAACATCCTGGGTTTGAGTCAGTTCATACAAGCACACATTGCATTTCCAGCTCACACGCTTGCTCTGCTTCTGGTTTTCCCTTTTGGCAATTTATTCAGAGTAGAGTTAGTGGGTAGAATCTCAGAGGAGAATAAAAGCCAGTGTTTTGAGAACTAATGAAGTAATTATCTAAAGCATTATTTACAATGATTATTTAGAAGATAATGAGACCCTTTAATTATGTTTGTTCTGCATAGCTGGCCGTTCAATAATTCAGGGTGTTGCCATACAATTTTCTCTGTTTACTTTGCACATTTTTTGTTTAGGAAAACGTCACAATTTTGTGCTGTGTGTGAAGCACAGATCTGGGCCCTCTTCTGGGCGTTGTCACATGAAGATCACTGCTCCCCTGGGCTGCACCAGGGGCTTTTGGGCTCAGGCTTGTGCAGAGGGACAGAAGAAATGAAGGGGGAAATGAAGCTGCACCTGTGAAAGGCTGCTCTGGCTTTATTCCTGTAAACTGGAATATTTCCATACATTCATTACTCCCCTGATGTTCCTGTCAGCATTTCTCTCACTGGAGCTGAATCCTGACTTGCAGTCTATTTTCATTTTGGGAGCTGTGATGGGATGTTTCAAATGTGAGGCTTTTAAAAAGAGCTCATTTGTGCAGGGGAAATTCAGAGCGTCATTAGCATTTCAGCAGCTAATAACAATTTCACCGCAGCTGTGAGAGGGCTGCTAAAATAAACAATTCTCCTGAAGCACAGGCCAGCAGTGCCCAAGGAGTGGAGGCTTCTCCTGTGAGCTCCTTCCTGCAGAGGGAGGGCAGGATGGTCAGAAACCAGCAGGGACAGCTCAGAGGCTGCCCCAGGAGCCTGGCTGTCCCTTTGGGGTCAGAGCAGCTCCCACAGGGCTCTGCCACTGCCTCCAGGAGATGCTGCAGGGCAGGCTGAGCTCCTGCTCCTCTGAGCAGACAGCACGTGGAGGAGAACATCTGGATTTCACTGGAGTGCATTTAAAATGTGTAACCCAGCACCCTTCTGGAGGATCACAAAAGTTAAAGTTCAAAAGGGTTATTAAGCAAGGCAGGGTTAGCTTTCACATGGCTGCTGTGCAAAAACACCTGGCAGAAATGCATTTAAATGGTGAGCCTACAATTAATTGTGAATAAAGTGAGATTCTGAGATACCTGCACGAGAAGGAAAGGAAAGGAAAGGAAAGGAAAGGAAAGGAAAGGAAAGGAAAGGAAAGGAAAGGAAAGGAAAGGAAAGGAAAGGGGAAAGGGGAAAGGGGAAAGGGGAAAGGGGAAAGGGGAAAGGGGAATTTTGGTCAGGCAGAGGCTGGAATCCCAGTGCCAGCCCTCTCCCAGAGAAGGTGCTGCAGGGCCCGAGGGACTGTGGCTCTCAGGTCACTTTGGGTGTCCCGTGGGGCTGGGCTGGGCTGCAGATGCAGGTTTTGGAAAGCAGGAAGATGTTTATCCCCACAACAAATAATCCACAATAAGGCTTTAGTTCAGTGTTTGTGTCTCTCTCCTGGCTTTCCCATGGGGCTTGCCTGGCCTGTTTTTATTCTTTATTCTATCATTATATTCATTCTTATTTATTAATAATATATTTTATTATTATCCCCACACCTGACATCACCATTTGTGGGGAACTGATGTTACTGTCCCAGTGCAAACATCCTAAACATCCATTGTTTAAATAATCACAGCTCCTTTTCATGTCCCCACGTTCCAAACCAGTCCCTGCCTCCTGAGCTGCCCACCACGGGCTACACTGATTTTAAATAAATTCATTTGCATGTGTGGAAGGTGCATTTAGATACTCCTACAGTGCAGAGCTATTTCTCACCACGTATTCACACAGTGAATGAGGCTATTCCTCAACAGCCACTGATGGCAGGATTTAAAATAAGTTCACCTGAAATTAGGTTCAGAACCACTGCAGGAACCACAACAAGATGCACAATGGGTTTTAAAGGGCCCAGGAGAACAGGGGAGAGAGAAGGGCAGGTGGGCCATGGAGAGAGAAGGGCAGGCGGGCTATGGAGAGAAGGGCAGGTGGGCTGTGGGGAGAGAGAAGGGCAGGTGTGCCATGGAGAGAAGGGCAGGTGTGCCATGGAGAGAAGGGCAGGTGTGCTATGGAGAGAAGGGCAGGTGTGCCATGGGCAGAGAGAAGGGCACCTGTGCCATGGAGAGAGAGAAGGATACCTGTGCCATGGAGAGAGAGAAGGGCAGGTGTGCCATGGGGAGAAGGGCACCTGTGCCATGGGGAGAAGGATACCTGTGCCATGGGGAGAGA
>JAWMRF010000048.1:13881110-13891672 GCA_035221435.1 Sphenopsis melanotis | reverse complement strand
GTGCCATGGGGAGAAGGACGCCTGTGCCATGGGGACAGAAGGACGCCTGTGCCATGGGGACAGAAGGACGCCTGTGCCATGGGGAGAAGGGGGCACCTGTGCCATGGGGAGAGAAGGACACCTGTTCCATGGAGAGAAGGGCACCTGTGCCATGGGGAGAGAAGGGCACCTGTGCCATGGGGAGAGAAGGACACCTGTGCCATGGGGAGAGAAGGGCACCTGTGCCATGGGGAGAGAAGGGCACCTGTGCCATGGGGAGAAGGGGGCACCTGTGCCATGCAGAGCTGGGGGTTTGGGCGCAGTTTTGGGGTTCAGAAATCCTGCCCTGCTCCCATCCAGCCCTGCCTGCCCAGCAGCCTGGGCACAGCTCTGCCAGGCCCAGGCTGACAGCTGGGCACACTTGTGCTCCCTTGACTTTGAAGCTATTTATAGAGAGATTTTGTCAGAGTTCCCATTTCTGCAGTTCCCCCTAATGGGTTTTTGGGCATGGTTTTCCTTCCAGTGTGAGGCATATAAAACCATGGAACAAACCAGTCTTAGAAACAAAACATTAACTCACAGGACAATAAAATGCAGCAAGTGTTGACATGTATTTTTAATCACAGCTAATATATGTATGTTTTTAATCCCTAAAATAACAGAAATCACTATAATCTTCAGGCGAGTTTTAAGAAAAATAAAGGCAAAATCTCAGTTGCCCTGCAATCCAGCTGGGTTCCCAAATCCACACTAGAGCTGGGCTTACACTCCATATCTGCTTTCTATGTTTTCCCTCCTCAAAGCAGGTTCATTGCTAAGGCAAGCATGTGCTGGCACAGTGACTCAGCCCTGTGGGCCAGGATGCTTTTCTTGGGTTTCCACTGAGCATTCTTTTCTTCCTACACAGACATAAATAAGTGCCCTTGATGACTTCCCTACCATTTATACTAGAGAAGTGAATGCGGCATTCTTTTAATTGCATTTAAAATCTTTTCTGTGCTTAAAGGGGAGCTGTTTCATTAACACCACGTTCTGCCCTCACACCCTGGCACCCACAGTGCCACAGCACAGTGCAGTAATGCACAGCAGAAAAAGGAAAGCTGAACTGATTGCTGTAAATGGTCAGTAATTGGATAATTCTGAGATCTGATGGAGGAAAGAACAAACTCCAAACTCCTTTTCCAAAAAGACCTTCCTGCTTGGTACTGCAAGGTTCACCTTCCCTCCACTGTGAGATCCACACTCAGCGGGACTGAACCCCGTCCTGCTGGCCAAGCAGAGCCAGCCTGACTCACCGAGAGAGAGAGAAGCTGAGAATAAGGGTGGTGTGCCTGGAAAAAAGAGATCTCACTCTCTGTTTACCCTGTGGGAGCGGTCTTGGTTACACAAGATTAAATGTTATGTAAAGTGAGAGAGCAGCTGCTCTGCCAGTGCCTGCAGCCAGCACAGAGTGAGGGGCAGGGGCAGCTCACAGGGCAGCTCACAGGGCAGCTCACAGGGCAGCTCTCAGGGCATCTCACAGGGCATCTCACAGGGCATCTCACAGGGCATCTCACAGGGCAGCTCTCAGGGCATCTCACAGGGCAGCTCTCAGGGCAGCTCACAGGGCATCTCACAGGGCAGCTCTCAGGGCAGCTCACAGGGCATCTCACAGGGCAGCTCTCAGGGCATCTCACAGGGCATCTCACAGGGCATCTCACAGGGCAGCTCTCAGGGCAGCTCTCAGGGCAGCAGGGAGGCTCAGCATCCCCTGGGCCAGGAGAGGGGCACCAGCCCTGCTCAGTGTCCCTGAGCCCAGGAGAGAGGCACCAGCCCTGGGCCAGGAGAGAGGAATCAGCCCTGCTCAGCATCCCCTGATCCAGCAGAGAAGCTCAGCATCCCTGGCTGGGAGGGAGGAGGAACCAGCCCTGGGCAAGGATGGGCCAGGAGAGAGGAACCAGCCCCGTTCAATGCGTCCCTGAGCCAGAAGAGAGGCAGCAGCCCTGGGCAAGGAGAGGGGCACCAGCCCTGCTCAGTGTGGCCCCCACACCCAGGAGAGAGGCACAAATCCCACCAGTAACTCTTTGCAGTTTCAGGAGTTACGTTGCGAGTGTTAACCAGGGACAGGACTATCCCATCATGACTTTTCTTCTTTACTCTTCTAATTGGAGTTCTATACTGCTTGTATTATAAGACATTAAATTTAAAATATTGGCCAGTTTGAAGCAATCCGCCCCGGATCACTTCAAACAAACAAAAAAAAGAGATGCTGATGTTAAATGCCTTTTGTGATGATTCTGGAACATTTGTCTGCACGTGTGGCTTGTGTGAGGGGGGATCAAGTCGTTTCCAAACCCCTGAGCCTGAGGCTGGCAGGGAGGAGGGCAGCAGTGAGGACGAGCCCAGGATGCCCCGGAGGTGGAGGCACAGCCCCATCTGCCTGCAGAGAAATCGCTGTTCCCGTGAGTTTGGGTGCCTCAGTGAGAGGAACTGTCCCTGCTGTTTGCTGTGATTCATCTTTTCTGCTCACTAATGGAACCCCTCTCCAGAGCTTCCAGTGCTTCTCCCTTCGGTGGGTACAAACACGATAAAAAATGCTTTAAAAAAATCAATGAACGCTTAAGTGTTTGGCAGCCCTCAGGATTTTACTGGATCCTTCACTCAACAGTTTAATGCCTGATAGAAGAAAGGCACCAGTTAAATACTCATCTGCGGAGTTAGCAGCTGTAACACACCCCAGGTTTGTTCTGCTTCTCTGACTCTTCATGCACAACAAGATCAGAGTTTCCCTTGCACAGAGCTCTGCTGGCGGAGCTGCCTGAGGCCGGAGCAGCTTGTGCCCAAATCCCCGTTTGGGGCAGAAGTTTCCATAACTGAAACTTTGGAGGTTCATTGCTTTAAAGATGGAGAGTCGGTGTGGGGTGGGGCAGCGGGCACAGCTGAAACGTGGTCACCGCAGGGACCCCCTGCCCAGGGAGGGGCTGCGCTGAACTGAACTGGACTGAACTGGGCTGAGCTGGGCTGAACTGAACTGGGCTGAGCCGGGCTGGGCTGAGCCGAACCGAGCCGAGCCGGGCCGGGCCGGGCTGGGCTGAACTGAACTGAACTGGGCTGGGCAGGACTGGGGCACGCAGAAACATCCCAGCACGCAGCCCGGGCAGGGCTTGGTGCCCCAGCGCCCGGGGAACGCAGCACCGGAGAGCCGCGGGCAGGCACGGCTCGGCTCGGCACGGATCGGCTCGGCACGGGTCGGCTCTGAATGGGCTGTGAGCTCGGCACAGATCGGCTCAGCACGGATCAGATCTGAACGGGCTGTGAGCTCGGCACGGATCGGTTCGGCACGGCTCGGCTCGGCACGGGCTGGCGGAGGGAGGCTCAGCAGCAGCAGCGCTCTGTTGCCATCCAGTGGCAAATCCATCGGTGTCCCCGGAGTCACCCAGCGTGGCTGGCTGGGGAAAGGGAGAAGGGAAAGGGAAAGGAAAGGGAAGTCGTCTGCTTTTCCTTTCCTTGTGTTAGCCCCATCTCTTTGCCTGTGATTGATCAGGCAAGGTTGTCTCTTATTCACTTACAGCTGGAATGAAATGTCTGAGGAAGAAATCTTTCAAATAAAGCACTTACGCTGCGATTTCTGATAGAATTTGAATCCAATTCTTCCCCTCAGAAAAAGCTTTAGCAAGAATGACATGAAAAATGAGAGATGTATTTTCTCCTTACCAGGCTGTCAACCCTTCATCTCCATTGACACTGTCATCCAACAACACTGCTGGCATCACAAAAACCATCTCCAGAACTCTGCCTCCACTGCAGAAAATGCACCTTGTCAGTGCTAACTCTCAACATCATCAAAACATCAACAAACAATCCAAAGGCATAAAGGATCTGGAGATCCAACTGCTGCAAGGGGAGTGTGAAGAGCTCCAAAATCAGCTGGGAGACCTGAGGGTAGGTACAAATCCACACAAACTACCAAAACAATAATAAAATGCTTATGATAATAAATCCTAACATCTCACAGTTCCAGTAAAATGTCAGTTCTCGTCTGCTGTGGCATAACAAGTTGCATATGTCAAATTTTTATGACTCAAATTGCTAAATATGTTCTTGAGACAAAGAATATGTTTTAAAACCTTCCTAGAGTGGGTCTGTACTGGCAGTTTAAAAAGCTACTTGCTATTTTACTTTCAGAGTGACTTAATCAAATTTGCTCATATAATTTTGCATCTTTTTAAAAGAAGGCTTTCAGAAAGTTTATGATAATTTACATATTTTATCCCTGTGTGTTCCCACACCCCCCTGTACAGACATTCATGTTTGAAACCCACCATGACAGGGAAGGAGCAGAGCTGGTTTGGCTCAGTGCAGCACGTCAATAACTCCATTTCACAGTGATCTGACAGACTTTCAGGGATCAGGTTGGCCTGGTGAACTTTTGTTTTGTTTGTACAAATGCACACAGAGGAGCAGCCACGTTCCCCCAGCCTGGGCAAGCCAGATCTGCAGAATGTGCCAGAACATTCTGGTGCAGCTGACGTCCTGAGCCGCAGATCTGAGCTGGGGCTGGAGCACAGTGTGCTCAGTGCTGGTGCTGTCAGAAGGAGCATTGCAGTTTGAAATGCAGCTCAGCTGAGGGGAGAAATCTGACTAGCCAAAATTAGACTCAAAAAAAAAAAAAGCAAGCCATTTATGGCACGAAGTGGTTATAAAAGTAAGAGTGCCTTGCCTGATGATCAGAGCCATAATCTAATCGGGAATGAACACAGGGGCCTGGCTGGGAGCAGCTCTTCCCTCAGAAAATGCCAGAGTTTTGTTGTTCTGCTGCAGTCATGAGGGATCTCAGGGAAGGTCCTTTGGGGCTGAGATCTGCACAACAGAGGGGTCTGGGGACCTTGTGTTTGCATTTTGGAGCTCTCACTCAGAAGATTCTAGTCCTTCTGGACGGCGCCAGTGCAGATCTGCAGGGAAGGCAGCACAGATTGTCTGTGAACCTTCTCCTCATCTGCTCCCCCTGCAGTGGCACCAGGCTCAGAGCTCAGGTCTGGGTGTTTCACTGCCGGGGTTTTCAGCAGCAGCCTTGCCCTGCAGGTCACACTGTGGCCACGATTGAACCCCAAACCCCTGAGGAGAAACGTGCTCCCTGCCAGTGGGGGTGGTGGTTTGGGAGCTCTGGGGGCTCAGACAGGATGGGTGGGAGCAGAAATCCTGACAAGGCCAGGTGGGAGAGACTCCCCAGCTGCTCAGTGACCATCAGGGGTTCACACTGGGCTGGAAATGCAGGTGACACAGAACCTGAGAGAGAGATCATCTGAGAATTCCCTCTGCCACGGCTCCTCATTCCTTCCAGGGAAGCAGCAGGTGCTGCAGTTCTGGAGAGCAGGGTACTCCCCATGCACTTCAACTTGAGAGAGAACCACTGGGCTTGAGGGGAAATCTGCCTTCTTTTGTTAATGCCAAACTTTCCCGAAAATTCTCCTGCTTTTCCTCATTTTGTCTGTGGTAAAACCATGGGAGGAAGGCTGGTGTCTGAAAAGGAACTGAAGGAAAGACAGCATTGAATTGAGGGATGCATTTCTCTAGACACTTTAGCGAATTCAATAAAATAGTGCCTTGAGAGTGCAAAATTTTCTTCCTCTGTAAAATACTAAAAGGAAAATACAGAAATATCATTCAATATAATTGAGATATTTTCTTGATTGTTTAACCTTCATCAGTCTGGGGAATTCAGTTAGGTTGTTGTGAATGCACTCCCAAAGAGATCAGATTCTGTCACTCAGATCACCTGTGCTCAGGAGAAACTAGGAGCAAGAAACAATGAGAAAAACGACTGAAGCTGGGTTTCTACAATTTGATTTATTGACAATCTTTCCCTGTATCCCCTTAGAGGGTCTCCGTCTGCCTGCTGGGGAGATGATGTTGCACCTCGGGAGTTCTGTGGGAACGCGGTGCCCCCCGTTATCCCGGGAAGAGGAGCGCAGAACGCGGGGGATGCTCCAGGTAATCCGCCTTAATTCCCTTCTGCACCGGCGCTCCTGCGCCTCCATCGGGCAGGCGGGGCGGCGGAAAGCCCCGGGGCTGGGCCGGCATGTTCGGTTCATTGGTCCGTGCCAGCAGGCCAGGGCCGAGACAGCGGCGGCGGCTCCTGCGCTAGCGCAGCCCCGGGCTCTGCCCGCAGCCGCTCCCGGGCGCGCCGGCCCGGCCCGGCCCGGCAGGGCCATGTGAGCGCCGCGGGCACCGGCAGAGCCGTCAGAGCCATCTTGGGCGGCTGCGAGAGCCTCATAGGCTCCGGGCGGCCGGCACGGCGATGATGCTCGCTCGGCTCCCCGCCTGCCCGCCCGCGGCGCGCCCGTGAAGCGGCGGCACCGAGCGCCGAGCGCCGCCGGAGCTGCGGCTGCTGCCGGAGCGGAGCTGCCGCCGGCACCGGGCTGCTTCGGTACCGGGAGTGCTGCTGCCGACACCGGGGCTACTGCCGGGCCCGGAGCTGCGGCTGCTGCCGGACCGGAGCCGCTGCTGCTGCCGGCCCCGAGCTGCTCCGACACCCGGATCTGCTGCTACCGATACCCGAGCTGCGGCTGCTGCCGGACCGGAGCGGCTCCCTCCGACACCGGAGCTGCGGCTGCCGCCGACAGCCTGAGCTCCTTCTCGGCCCCGGAGCTTCTCCGACACCCGGATCTGCTGCTGCTGCCGGCCCCGCTCCCCTGCGATACCGGAGCTGCGGCTGCTCCTGCCCGGCCCCGCTCCGCTCCCTCCGACACCCGGATCTGCTGCTGCTGCCGGCCCCGTTCCGCCTCCCGGAGCCGCTGCCGGCCCCGCTCCGCTCCCGCAGGATCCCGCTCGCCCTCGGCCCCGCCTGAGCGCAGGTACGCGGGGAGCGCTCCCGGGAACGGCCGCGGTGCTCCGGGGCCCGCGGGGATGGGATGGGACGGGGATGGGGATGCGTGTGCGGGGGCACAGTCCCCTTCCGGCATCGGTAACTCGTATCGCAGGCAGGCAAACTTTATTATTCTGCAGCATTTTCGGCGATGCCCTTCACTGCATCCTCCCTCCTAGGTGCTGCTCTGAATAATAAAATGTGCATCGTACACGAGCACTAGGTAAAGGGATTAAACTCTTGCTAGATTATTCCATCCTCCCTGCGACTGATGTTTAATCTGATGTCATTTCCCAGTCGCTTTTAGGGTTTCCGATGGAACAAAAGCCATTTTGGCAGGTCTGATGGCTGTGTTTCTGCTCCGCTGGTGTCCGTGGGCAGAGCTGGTGGTGGCTGTCCCTGCCCCCAGCCCCGGGCACGGCGCTGCTCCCCAGGATGTGTTTGCTTTGCAAATGTGGAGTGTGGTGTCAGGGCAAAGTCATCGCGGCCGCTCCTCCGCACGGCGCTGCCCCTGCGAATACGTGCCGTTTGTCTGGCATCTGACGCTAAACCAGAGCAAGTGAATAGCTCATCCTTCCCCACCGAACGGCGAGATCTGTGCCCAGATACGGACAGACACACGGGCACTACAGACAGCCGGACTGGGGGATGTCTGCTCTGCAGACCAGCGCGTACAACAGAATAACAGCATTTATTATTGCACGTTTCCATAAATGCCGGTGAATTAGCGTGCGGCAGTGTGCTGTGCTCAGCGTTACAGAGACACTGCGGGGTTTCATTAACCTCTCCCCACGCTGGCTCTTGCTGGGCTCGGGGGTGTGTCTTTGCCACAGTGATGTGATGGTCGACATTACAGCTGTGCCGGCCTTAGGGCAGTTGTGGCTCAGGAGAACCTCTGGGCACGTTACAGCTCTGCTTTTTCTCTTTGAAGCTGCCTGGTTTTTTAGTGGTAAAACACTGCCTGGGCTGTTCTGTCCGGTGCAGGCAGTGATGCAGGGTTTGTACACAAAATAACTCAGCAGAACAACTTATTAGTGAGCCGTGGCACTGCATCTGGTAAATACAGAGTCTGCTTCTTAAGGGATTGGATATATTTTGAAGAAATACCTAAATCCAAAGCCACTGGTTGTAACATTAGGAATTGCACCAAGTGTTCTGTGACAGGGGAAGAATACCATGATTGATATAATCCAAATAAAAATAAGGAATATTGCTTGGCAAGATAGAAGAGGGCCTTAAGAAAACAGCATGAAATACTGAAACCAGACCAATACTGTATTTCAGAAATACTGAAACACAGACCAAGCAGCAGAGGGGAAGATGCAGCATCCCCATAAAGGCAATAGGATAAAAAACAGGAGGATATGGCACTGATAGGAAAGTTGCTGTAGTCACTCTGTATTTTGGCATTTTTGATGGGGAGGTGTTACATTTTTATCAGAGGAGGGCTGTCTACCCAGCTGACAAATGAAGAAGGTAATTCAGATCAGATGTTTCGGATGTCAGCCAGGACTCAGCACTGGAGACAGCCTTTGAAACACATCTGTGCTACTTCCAGTACCTTAAAGGAGGTTGGGGTTTTTTTAGGTGCCTCTTTGTTGTTCCTTTCTGATCTGATGGTCCTGGTCAGTGGCTCTGTGCAGACTGTTTTCTTTTTAAAAGGGGAAAGACTGGCTCTAAATGAGACCAGTGAAGAGGCCCTGCTGGCTGCAGGCTGGAGAGCAGCCCTGATTTCCCTGCTCAGGTACCTGAATGAGCTCCTGCCTGCTAAAATACAGCATGACAGCATGCTGGAGGCACAGAACAGAGGGGCTCTGCTATTACATTTAGCTTGATGTATTTGTCTCTACCTGGGGCACCTTTTTGAGACAGGCAGCGTGTTGAAATTTCTAGAATTAAAACCAAGTTACAGCTCTAAAACAGCACGTGGGTCTTAGGGGTAGGAAGAGTGAGGTGGGACAAAATATGGGGCAGGGCAGTGCCACAGATTTCTGCATGGAAATGGAGAAATTTCTGCATGAAAATAGAGAAACTGAAGCAGCTAAATGCTACTTTAGTTAACTGACAACTGCAAGCTCAGAAACCTGAAGCATCTCGCCATAGATGTGACCAGTCCCATGCCTGTACAAGCTGTGGATGTACTTCTGCATCTGCAGAAAGAAATCTGTGCATCCTTACCTGTACATCTATACCTGTACAAGCTGTGGATGTACTTCTGCATCTGCAGAAAGAAATCTGTGCATCCTTACCTGTACATCCATGCCTGTACAAGCCATGGATGTACTTCTGCATCTGCCCAAACAGATCTGTACATCCATACCTGTCCATCTATACCTGTACAAGCTGTGGATGTACTTCTGCATCTGTAGAAACAGACCTGTACATCCATGCCTGTACATCCTTACCTGTACAAGCCGTGGATGTACTTCTGCATCTGCCCAAACAGATCTGTACATCCATACCTGTACACCCATTGTGTGACACTGAGCCTTAAATCAATATTCCAGCACAACAATGCTCTTGTTACAAAACCCTGAGCCTTCCTGGGCTGCCACCAGAGGAGTGAGAAGCCTGTGATCAGTGGGTAATTCACATCCTCGGGGGTTAGGGGGTGTTAGGGGGTTTCCTTTCCGTGTGTCAAACACCCCACCATAGACCAGAGTTAAATATCCAAAATCACTCTGACTGTGCTCTGTAAAGAGAAGCTGGCTGGGCATGTCCTTCCTCTCAGTATTCCTGTTGAATGCAGCGTGGTTTGACAGTCAAGGCTGTTTGTCATTTCACTGAAAGCGTTTCAGGCCCTCCTCACTGCTGGGAGATATGTCACAGCAGCTGAAATGTCTGTTAGTCACGACTTTCCTGGGACTTATTTTTGGGTTATTATTCAGCAAAAGGTTCTGACTAACTGGAATTTTGTGTAGATGCTTTGTTTCCCCCTTTCAGAGCCTGTATATCCCATTCTGATAGCGTGTCAGGCTGTGTAGACACCAGCTCCTCTCTGTGTTTGGAAAATCTGTGCACAGGACCAAGGAACTGAAATCTGTTCAGATTCTATGGACAGCACCTGGTGATTCCTGTGACTGTTGATGTTCTGTGTCAGATGCCTGCCCAGCACAGATGAGGATTGTCACAGAGTGCTGCTGACAGCAGCATTTCCTCTGTTAGAGCAGCACTTGCTGTTAGAAATGAAAAATATATCCCAATATCAGGAATAAAAATAGAACTGGAGTGTAGCTACAGTGCTGGGGAAATGCAGCTGCTCCCAAGCAGGGTGCCACGGACCCAGTCTGGGCTCTGTGCTGGGGAAGAGCCCCAGCAATGGGCTCTGGGCAGGGCAGGGGTGCCCAGTGATGGAGGAAAGGGCTCCAGCAATGGGCTCTGGGCAGGGGTGCTCAGGGATGGAGAAAAGGGCTCCAGCCAGGTTCTGAGGGGCTCTGGGCAGGGCAGGGGTGCCCAGTGGTGGAGAAAAGAGCTCCAGCAATGGGCTCTGGGCAGGGGTGCTCAGTGGTGGAGAAAAGAGCTCCAGCAATGGGCTCTGGGCAGGGGTGCCCAGTGGTGGAGAAAAGAGCTCCAGCAATGGGCTCTGGGCAGGGGTGCTCAGGGATGGAGAAAAGGGCTCCAGCCAAGTTTTGAGGGGCTCTGGGCAGGGCAGGGGTGCTCAGTTGTCGCAGACATCTTTTATGGAAAATCCTTTCCTTAGGATTTTTCCTCCTGAGAAGCTGAGAGGCCTCAGGAACAA
>JAWMRF010000048.1:13863779-13881010 GCA_035221435.1 Sphenopsis melanotis | reverse complement strand
TGGAGAAAAGGGCTCCTGCCAGGTTCTGAGGGGCTCTGGGCAGGGCAGGGGTGCTCAGGGATGGAGAAAAGGGCTCCTGCCAGGTTCTGAGGGGCTCTGGGCAGGGCAGGGGTGCTCAGGGATGGAGAAAAGGGCTCCAGCCAGGTTCTGAGGGGCTCTGGGCAGGGCAGGGGTGCTCAGAGATGAAGAAGAGGGCTCCAGCCAGGGGCTCTGGGCAGGGGTGCTCAGGGATGAAGAAGAGGGCTCCAGCCAGGGGCTCTGGGCAGGGGTGCCCTGGCCCTGCAGCAGCTGGGGGCTGCAGCCTGAGCGGGCACTGAGGGCTCTCTCACTGCACCCATCCTGGTGAATGATGTGTGGAGCTGTGCCCATCCTGTAAATGGGGACTGTAGAGCCAAAGGTGACTGTAGAGCCCCCTGTGGCTGGGGTCCTGTGAGGAAATGAGTGCTCCACAGGCTCCTGGCTCCACGCCTTGGCTCCTGCTCTGGCGCTTGATCAGAAATCAGAGCGGGGCCTCCAGCCCTGCCACAGGTGCTGTGAATGGCCCTGAGCAAAGCATTCAGCATCTCCTGGGCTCTGTTCTCCTTCTGTAAGTGGGAATAATAATGGACTCTTTCCACTACATTCTATTTATTTTATCTGCTCAGGAAATGAGATTTTCAGATCAAATTCTGTTTTCGCCATCAGGATGCTGAATCCCAGCAGAGCCTTCTAGATGCTGCTTATAAATCACTTGACAGCCTGCATTGTGTGTTGCTGATCTATAGAAGAATACTGCTGAGTGCCAGAAGAATTTGAATTTGTTCTGGGGTTTCTGGAGTAGCATTTGGTTAGCTCTGTGGTGCTGGTGGGTATGTCCAGGTGGGAGTGAAGAGCCTCATTCCCCTGCTGGTGGCAGTGGTTTGGTGGAAACATTTGCAGTGCAGAGTCAGGACACAGGGAATGGGATGGGGGGGTGGATTTTTGCTTTTTAAAATATAATATAATTGTCATAAAGTTTATTTTCTGTTGCACACAGGCTTGTTTTGTAGAGCAGCAGGCATTGCTGTGCCCAGGGCTGGCTGATCAGCAGCAGTGCAGGGTGTTCCTGTGAACCAGAGGAAGGCACTGAGAAAATCACAGCCTGGCAGATTCCCTGCTCTCATCTCATCACAAGCAGAACCCTTCTCCAGTTTTCCTTTGGGCACCACCCTGCACCAGCTCCTCTTCCTCAGGGTTTGGTGTGAACAGGGGCAGCTGCTGGGCAGCCATCAATGCACCCCTTGCCTCCCAAGCTCACCTCCCCTAGAACTGGACTGATTTATTTTCTTTCACTGAGGAGCAGCAGTCATTTTTACAGACAGCCTCATCAAGTTTTTACTTTGGATATGTGATGGAAAAAATTACAATTATACCCCCAACTCTTGCCAGCTTCGAAAGGAAAATTAGCCTTTCTTGAGGCAGGTTAACTTGTTTAGGGTTGGCTTAGAAAAGTCCTGCATCAAGGCTAAATTCCTGCAGAACAGGGAATTTATTCTGTGACTTCACCTTTCCAGCTCCTGCTGAATATTTCTGCACCTCCTTCTCACAGAGCTGAAAAATGCTCTTTGTTACTCCTGTATGGAAAACCATGGGAAATGCAGTGAGAGCCCTGCCCCTGTCACTGTGAGGGGTCTCTGGTGTTCGTCAGGCAGGGTTTGCACAGATCTGTGCCAGGGGGGAACAGAGCACAGGGTCCCTGGGTGTGTGCTGGGGCTGGGCATGGAGCTGGGTCAGGGTTAGGGTCAGGGTTAGGGTCAAGGTTAGGGTCAGGGTCAGGGGGCTGCTGGTGCTCAGAATTCAGGGCAAGGGGCTCCCAGCTGTCCCTGTCACAGCACCACAGGCCCTGGCCCCTGTGCTCTGCATTTCCCTCTTGGCACTCCCAGTTCCCCTCCTGGCAAAGCCTGGCTCGCTGCTCTCCCCACCTGCCTGCCCCCAGAGCTGGAGTTCAGAGCCTCAGGAATATTCCCTGCCAGCTGCAGGAGTGCCTCCCTTCCCTTCTCCCCTGTTTGCTGCTTGCTAATTAAATTTGGTAGGTGGCGGTTTGGAATCTTAGCGGGGCTGTCATGTGACAGCTAATGCTCTGCAGATCTCCATTACATAACCTTTAAGTAGTTGGGGGAAATGTGCTTGTGTCATACTGGGCCTGACATAAGGCTCTGTCTGGAGCCTGAGCAGGTTTTTTATGTGGGCTGACTGCAGAAATCTTGTGCAGGGTTTGTTCTGGCACAAGCTCTGTGCCCTGGGCTGTCGGGTCAGTTGTGCTCCCTGCAGGGATGCTGTGCAGGCAGCTCTGTGTGATCCCTGCAGGCAGGGCTGGCTGTGACTCCTGTGACCAGGTGATGATGGAACCCACGTCAGATGCAGCGTCCAGGAGCCCCTGTGCTCTGCTGAGAGCTCTGCCCATCCAGCTCTGGAGGGACCCGAGCACAGGAATCCTCCCCATGTGTCCCTGCACCTCCCCCAGATCCCAGCTGGGCCCTGGTGCTTTCTGCAGAATGAAAACGTGAATCAATGCAGCTTTCAGAAACGCTGTGCAGGGACCATCAATTTTTAATGCTTGCTAATTCATTAGGCCCTGGTTTGCTGAGGGAGCCTTTTGTAAATGGCAGCAACGTGTCCACTCGCAGAGTGAGAGCTCATCCTTCCTCCTTCCTGCAGCCAGAGCCACTCCTGGGCACCCTGCACACACAGCTCCACGCTCTGGTGCCTAAAACAGCCTTGTGCACCCTCTGTGCATCTTTGTGCATCTTTATACATACTTATAAATCCTTATTCACCCTTATATACCCTTACATATCTTGTACACCCTTTGTACAACCTTTGTACACCCTTGAACACTCTTTATACACCCTTATATATCTTTGTGCACCCTTTGTGCACCCTTGTACATCTTTATGCACCCTTTTACACCCTCGTACATCCTTACACACCCTTAATACGCCTTTAACACATCCTTAATACACCCTTCTATATCTTTAATACATCCTTGTACACCCTCGTACACCTTTATACATCTTTATACATATTCAATACACCCTTACACACCCTTGTATACACTTATACACCCTTAACACACTTTTATAGACCCTTATCCATCTTTATCCATCTTCATCCCCTCTCCAGTGCAGTTTCAGCACTCCCTGGAGGGACCAGCCTGGGCCCTGCAGGAATCAGACAGGAATCAAGTCCCATTTTGGTTTCCTGGCCCGGGCATGGCCTTGCAGGCTGAGTCCTGTCTGGGGGTTTGTCTGTCTGTCTGTCAGTTGGTCTGTCTGTCAGTTGGTCTGTCTGGGGGTTTGTCTGTCTGTGGCTCTGACTGTGCTCTCTGATAAACCACAGGAGATCTCTGCCTCCCTCTCTTCACCTGCTGGCAGGGCTCAGGCAATGAGCTGCTGTGGTCCTGAGTGAAAGTTGTCATTAGGAATGGGGAAGAACTGGATGAAATTGTGGCTGTTGGGTTTGGTGTTTTGTGGTTTTTTTTTTTGTTTTTTTTATTTTTTTTTAAGAATATCAGGCTTACAAGCTTATAATCTAGTATTGAAATACATTTTGTCTAGATTAGCCCTTAGTCTGCAATGGCACTTTTCAGTGAGAAGACTCTTTACTGAGTGGTTAAGAATGATGGTTTGCTGCCATTCTGTCCGTTTTGCAGGTGGGAAATTTTCAGTGTGCCTCAGGTTTATGTGCCCAGGGTCATTCAGCAGGGTCAATGGAAATCCATGGGTATTGTTTGCAGAACCTGCTCTAATATTTGTCCATTGTATTGCTTCTCTTAATTAAATGTTATATAAGAAAGGAGGAGGGGGAAGTATTGATCTTCTAAAACCAGACTTTTTTTTGTTTCATTTTAAATTAACTGGCCATGTGCTACTCATAGTAATGAGCCTGCAAATCTATTAATCTTTAAAAAAATTACTACTATCATAAATCAGGGTGGCTACAGCCAGTTTGTGAACTCTGAGGGCTGCCTGTGCACCTGCTGGGTGTACAGAACTATAAATGTCTCTCTGGAAGGGTCTCTGTTCAGCAGCCCTAAATCTGCTGTATAAATGTACTTCCCAAATGTGAGTTTGGTAGCTCTGGTTTATGTGAAGATGGAGCACAGTTCCTGCTGCTGTGTCACCATCGTTGGTGGCTCCTGGATTAACTGGAATCCCAGCTGTCCCAGGCCAGGGAGAGCTTGGCCACCTTGGATATGGGTAGTTATTAATTACCATAAACCCCAAACCCTGTGCTCAGCTGGCAGCCTCACTTCCCTTTTGAAAAATCTGTTTGATTTCTGCAAATACTGCTACAAGGAAATGAAATGTGTGAAGCTTCAAGCCGCTGATATTTTTATAAGGGAACGATAAAAGTGTTGTAAATACACATTTTTTTCTTGTCTGAAATAAGACAGAAGGATTTAGAGAACAGAACAAATCCTTCTCCTCCCTCCCTGCCCCAGGCCTGAGCCCTCTCACCCCTTGTGCCTCCTGTAACTAAAATTTAGTCAGGCACATAAAAACTACCAGAACATTCCGTCAGAGCATTGATTTTTAATATCCCTCTATTTAATAGCATTTAAGGGCCCGTGCTGCTGTTGAGAAGGATGTTTCCTCACTCTGATTTGCTGTAACTAAGAAACAGGAATTTCCCCTGGTGCAGCTGGGTTATGCACTGTGCTGTGAGGATGGAACTGGCTGCAGTGAATTGGAAATTGGTGTTTGAAAGAAGGACTTTTACACCAGGAAAGGTGTCTGGGCTAAGCATCCACCTGCCCTGGTGTTCTCTTTGGGGTTTTACCAGCCTGGTTTGCCCCTTCAGCTCTTGAGTGCTTCCTTGGAAGTGAGATCAGACCCTGCAGGATTTCCCAGGCCACTGCAAGAGGAAGGAAGAGATGGAGAGGTTTAAAACACACCCAGTGAGAAGGTGGAGTGCAAAACAGAGAATTAAAAGGTAGCATCTTTTATTTTCCATGTATGTAAAGGGGCTTCACTGTTGTCTGTCTGGCCTTGCTTCTTAAAATCGTTTGGTAAATGTGAGTTCAGAAGGGCTCTTTGTTAAACACTGGTGAGTTTTACTAATTTATTATTTATTATTTTTGCGTGTCTCTGGTACTGGCTTTGTCCTCAGCAGTACATCACAATTTAGCTTTTCCCAAGCGTGTCATTTGTGGAGTACTCCCATTCCAAGCTGAACTCACCAGTAAGCAGAAAGGGACTGTCCTTGGCCCCACATTGCCTCGGGGTAAAAATGAGATTTGGTTTGTGCTGTGTAACAATTGCCACGAGAACAGAATTTTCACAGCAGTCATGGCTGTTAGGAGAATGCAGATTTGAGGATGTAGCACTATTTAGTTTTTGTTCCCTGCAACATTCATTAAAAGTACAATTGCTGGCATTAACTAGGCAGAATAATGCATGCCTGTGAGCTGCAGTGCTTTGAAGGTCCATGGCACTCCTATTATCAGAATTTCCAGTTTATTGGGGTAACTTCAGGGCTGGATTGGGTTTCTTTCACGATGGGTTGGTGCAGTGTATCTTACTCAGATCTGTGGTAAATCTCCTCATGTGCACGAGTCCCACTGCAATCCAGCACAAGTGTGCATGGGAGAATGCATTTGGGTTTTCATTCTTCCATCAAACCTGCTTCAGGGATGAAGCCCCACAGGAATGTTCACTATCCCTATCCATCATTGTTGGATTGATAACAGACCACTACTACATAAATAATAAAACCAGCAAGTAAATACTTCAGGGGAAATATCACAATATCCCACTCCGAGGGGTGTGAGAAACAAGCCCCATTATTGCCATCATCAATAATTAAAACCATTTACAAAGAGAGTGGAATTCTCAAAGCACACCTTCAAGCTTTGGCTTTTTGTGTCAGTGTAGGATTTGTGTTCAGGAAGGATGAGCTGGAACTGGAACAAGGAGAAGAAAGGGCTGTATGAATAAACCAGGAATTTGGGGAGCTTATGTTATGAAACACTAAAAGAGCTTATTCTTTGTTGTCTAATAGTGACAAAATGACAAGGTAGGTCTGATTCCATCGCTGATGCTGACTCAGGCACAGACTGAGTGCTGAGTGCTCTGGTTCAAGCACCCAGAGGTTGCCAGGATGAGGGAAGTGCTCAGAAATGCCAAAAGCTGCTCAGCTTTAGCGTAGCCTTTGCACAGCATCCGTCTGGCTGGGCTTCAGCAACCACCTTAAAAATAAAGAGAAAATGCTTTGTTCAGCTGAGAGGGAATTCTCCTGGTCCTAAAAGCCCTGCTGAGAGTCAGGAGGCTGCTGGAGGTTTCTAAGGAAGGATTCTTTTGGGGAGAATCAGGCCAGGGTTTGCCTTTTTCTTTCCCGGGGTTTAGAAGAGAAGTGTATTTAAAGACATCCCTTCTCTTCCTACATGAGCAGTGGCTTGAATTTAGCGTGCTGTGTGCTCTGGAAGTTCATTAATGGAATCACTCAGCTGCAGGTGGGTAGAACATGGCAGGAATCAGGCTGCAGGGAGCCTGACCAGTGTGCAGAGCCCAGCCCCAGCTCAGCAACATGAACCTTTCCTGTCTGGAGCTGCCCTGGCTTCCCTCACGGTGCTCATCTGAGCTGCCAGCAGAACATGCCAGGGACAGACCTGCAGGAGAGGTGGTGGTGTGGGGTTTTGGGTTTATTTTCGGTTGGAAGGATGAATTCCTGTATTTGTATACAATTCCAGTGTTTGTATACGGATGTGTATTAACAACTTACACTGGCAGTGATGAAGGAGTAAGATATCCAGGAGAAACAGAATTTAGTGACAAGGAAAAATACTGCAAGCTTCAAGGAATCTTCAAAGTGACCACGTTCCTTCAAAGATGGAAGGCAGGAAACTGCAAGGAATCCCACTTTGATTAAGTGGATCAAAGAGGGAGGTGGATCTGCTTGAATATCAGCAATTCCATCCCTCTGCTGATGCAGGATGCAGATGGAGAATGGAGAAAATCCTTTAACTAATCTTCATACAACTTCATAGGAAAGTCAAAGTAAATTGATTCTCCCTTCCTGGGCTGGGTTCTGGACCTGTGATGATGCAGTTATTTAACCTGCCTTTATGCAGAGAGCTCCCCTGGAGAAGGGCAGGAGGCTGCAGCAATTCCAGGCACAGTCCCACGTGGAGTGAGGGTGTGAGCACAGGTGTGTGGGTCCAGGTGAGCTTTAAATGACTCTTCTTTACATGAGAAAAGCAAGTGGGAAGCCGAGGTAAACTTGCTGTTAGCTGGCCAGAAAGGGGCAGCTTTAGCACCATGACATTAATGCTCAGGCAGTAATAACTTACAGAAGTCAGATGGAGAAAGAAAGCTTTTTGTTTCTAGTATCTGTCTTAGAGTGGATATAAATTACACCTGGCGGTGCCCAGTTCTTCACTCAGTGTCAGAGGGCCCAGACAGCCTGGGTTTATACACCTCTAATGAGAAACAAAATAATCCCATGAAGATTTATAATGTCAATTTTGTATAATAAATGGATTCATTTTTAATTATGAGCATCTTTAATCTCAGTAACTGCAGTACATATTGAAAAATGGTTGATGCTAGTAAAACGTTGAAGCATCGTTTACAATTTCCATACAGATGATCCCAAATCCTCCCTGCCTGAAGGAAGTTGTGTTTCTGTAGAGGAGTCGAGCTCAGTGTGGTCACATCTGAGTCTGGCTCCTCTCCAGAGGCTGAGCTGAGCTCTGATGGGCCTTTAGTGCCTGCCAGGCTGCTCACCTGGCACGGAGCATTGCCTGCAGAGCTGGCAGGGCAGGCAGGGCAGCCTGCAGGGCTCTGGCACAGCCTGGCCTGGCAGAACTCGCTCCCTCCCTGCAGGTGCCATTTCTGCCTTGGCAGATCCCTTCAGACTGGTGCTGGCATCATTTACAGTGATCAGCACAGCCCTAGTGCTGGCTGCTGGGGAGGCAGAGGAACAGAAGTGTTCCTTTTTGCCCAGACTTGTTCCTCCTTGCCCAGATTTGTTCTGCTCCTTGCCCAGAATTGTTCTGCTCCTTGCCCAGAATCGTTCCTTTTTGCCCAGAATCGTTCCTTTTTGCCCAGAATTGTTCCCAGGGCTGCTCTTGGACAGTGTACACAGACCCTGGGCTGTGCAAGACAGGCTCAAGATGCTGTTTGATCCCGTCTTGAGGGGAGGCTCTGTTTTTGCCAAAATGAGGCTTCTGTGCTGCCAAAAGGAGGATTTCAGTGCAGGATGGTTTGGCTATTGAGAGACAGCAGCTGCTGTCAGATGAGTTCTGGCTTCATTTGGGTTTCAGATTTCTTCACAGAGATGAATCTTCAGCTCTTGTCCTGTTGTTTGTGTCAGAGGCAGTCAGACATCTTCCTGACTGTCATTTTCTCATAAAAAGCCACCTCAAATCCTTTTTAAAGGATTTACATTTTATGTTGATAATCCTTAGGGCTTAAAGGCCTGATTCTCCTTAGACTTGTGGTAGTATCACTGTGGGATAATTCCAGTAAGAAATATATTAGTTACATGTGTGAAGTGAAAGAAAAACTGGTCTGGCCAATACACAATTCATTTGCATAAACACCAGCAGCCCCATGGCAAAGAGAGGTGTTGTATTTGTGTATTTATTTATTTATTGTACGTGTTATATGGAGCTCCTGCAGAGTGGCACAAGGCTTTTGGTACATGTGGCTGAAACCTGAGGTGTGAAAGCTTTGCTGATGGGGCTGCAGCTGTGGCGGCTTTGTCTCATCCTGTGTGCTCTTGTGGAACCTGCAGGTGAAATCTGTCTTAATATGTGAGATGTTGTGAGTTTTACTATTGAAAAGAACATTCTAGAAGATTCAGCATTCATGGGTGTCTGGTGTTCATTAACATTTCTTTCCTTAGCCAGGAGGTTTATCCGGGTTTGAGTTGAGTCAGTGCAAAGCTTCCTTCAGTCTGTGCAGAATTCTGAGCACAGGAGGGATCTCTTACCCCCTTTTCCAGACACAGAGGGTGCCAATATTTGCAGCACGAATAAAAGGGAGAAATCAGCCAGAAATGCTCAATAACCTTTTTTTAATTTGTAAATGAGGTAAATTATTTGATACTTTATGGAAGAAATCTCAGTAGTATGGATATGTCTCTTGCCTCTTTATCTTAGCTTATCCTTGTAAGCTTTATATCAGTGTCAAAGAGTAATAAATAAAGCAGTTATTCCCTCTAATAGCCAGATTTGTATTTTCCCAAGAATCCCATTTCTTGCTCTGGCCACAGGATTTATTGGCACCTTCTGCCATACTCTGCTTTCTGAGATTTCAGCTAGAAGTGCTTTTAGATTGACACAGCAACATGAGTCACTTGCATCAGAGCTTCCTGCCCAGAAGGTCCCAAAGTTGCTTTGAATTTATCATCAAAACTTTGACAGCAGACTCTCACTTTGAATTTGGGATAGATTTCTGCAGATAGGTGTTTGACTAATTAAATTCAGAGCAATTTGGCACAGTAGCTAAAAATATGGGAGCCCTCCAGACTGCAGTGATTTGCAGAATTGGTGTCAGCTCCAGCAAGAGCCACTGTGAGAATCAGAGCGATGGAGAAGCTCTTGAACTGACAGGGCAGGCCAATGTGATGCTGAGTGCATCAGGGAGGGGAACTCAGGGCAGGATGGAGAAGGGGAAAGAGGCTCTGCAGGCAGGAGTGTGGTCAGTGCAGCCCCCAGCCCAGCTGGGTTTGTGGAGTTTCATTGGTGGAGGGAGGTTTGTGTGCCAAGGAGGCTCCAGAGGGTCTGCCTCAAAAAGAGGGAGCACAGAGCCATGGGGACCTTAATGGAAAACAGCGTGGAAAAGTATTTTAATAGTTTGTAGTTAATATAATTTCTGTTATAGATATATTAAAAAGTATAAAAATATATAGTTAATATATAGTTAATATAGTTGCTGAAGATTTTATTGTTCCAATTTAAAAAAGAAGAAAAGAAAAGCCCAGTCCTTAGCTGAGTTTTGAAGGAAATAGTTCACTTTGCCTCATAGTTCACTTATCAAATCAAAGTAAATCAGACTTTTTCTGCAGTGTTTTCCATTGGCTGGTGGGAGCATTTTATTGCTTATCAGGGTTTTTTCCTTGTCAACTGTCTGCATTCATTTTCTCATTCTGGGGATGCAGGCTCTGGATGTTTCTGTTCCAGGGCTGGGATTGCATGCCTGGACAGCCTCCAGTACTGCCTATTGTTCTTTCTTACTTTGAGCTGCAAGTGACAAGTGAGCTCTAATTTTTAAATTTATTTATTAAAAAATCAAATCAACAATCTTCCCATTCACAATCAAGACCACCATTCACCCAAAGCTGGCTCTGTATAATTAGCCACAAGCTAAACTTTGCATTTTCAGCAGTGTTTCCTCTCTGCTGTCGCGGTGGGAATTGTTCAGTCTGGCTGATGCTGGAAGGATGCTGGAACAGAGACACAAGGATGTTTTTGTCTGGTGACAAACACATCTTACTCATTTATTCTGGATCCTGTGAAAGAGCTGACAGCCACCAGGGTGGTTTCACTGGCAGCCCAAGCTGGGGGAAAAGGAGATTATTAAAGTCAGCAAGGTTCCACTGCCACAGGAAATGTGTCAAGAATTTTCAGGGAAGAGATCTGTGTCCATCCCCAGAGCTGGGGCTCAGCAGGAGGAAGGGTTTTTATTTCAGCTGAAATCTGCACGTTGGAGCTCCAGCTGCTGGAAGGTCCAGGTCAGTTTCTGTCCCAGCTGTCACTGAGCTCTGTCCTGCCCACCTGCACTGCCTGGCAGGCTCTGAGGTGAAATTCAGGAATGGAATTCAGATGAAATTCAGGAATGGAATTCAGATGAAATTCAGGAGTGCCACCTTGGACAGAGCAGTGAGGGGTGTGGGTGGCAGGTTCTGCCAGCCCAGAGCCCCAGGGAGCACAGGAGTCTGTCTGTCTGTCTGTGCCTGTCCATCTGACCCAGGACATTCACCTGAATCTCACCTCTCCTTCCTCTGCCCAACGAGCCCCGAGGGTTCCCTTCAGCAGGGCAGAGCTGGTGAGGTCTGGGACCCCAAGTTCTGTAAGGCTGAAACCTCGAGTTCTGGGAGTCTGGAACCCTGAGTTCTGTAAGGCTGAAACCCCGAATTCTGGGAGTCTGGAACCCCAAAATCTGTGACCGTGGAACCCTGGGTTCTGTGACTCTGGAACACTGAGTTCTGTGAGTGTGAAACCCTGAGTTTTGTGAGTCTGGAACATGGAGTTCAGTGACTCTGGAACCCCGAGTTCTGTGAGGTTTGTGAGTCTGGAACCCGGAGTTTTGTGGCACTGGAACCCCAAGCTCTGTGACTCTGGAACATGGAGTTGTGTGAGTCTGAAACTCCAAGTTCTGTGATCCTGGAACCGTGAATTCTGTGGGTTCTGTGAGTCTGGAACCCCGTTTTTGGGACGACTTTGCAGCTGAATGCTCAGTGTGGATGTGCCCTGAATGGATGCTCCAGCCAGGAACCTGCCAGGGCAATCTTCACCTGCTCCACAGCCCCAGCTGAAATGCTGGATATGGGTAATGGATGTTCAGACCAGCCTGGGGTTACAGCTGGCAGAGGTGGCTGTTGGAATGTGAGGAACATGATACCATTTTAAAAACATCCAGTTAATTCAGAGTTGAACTCCCCTCCCATGACCACTGTCCCACAGTTTGATACCTGCAGTCTGAAATGCCTTCAGAGAGCTGACAGAAAACCCTGTGCAACTCCAGCAGGTGTCATCAGTGGGGTATTTTGGGGTGTTGCCTTGTCTAACCAATGAGCATCTTTTGCTACAAGCTTCCAAAAACTATTTAACAAGGAGCTGTGAGTCTTTCTTTTGGAGCCCACTTTCCATTTCCACTGGCAGCTTGCTTTCAAAACCTCAGTATCGTGGGATCGTTGGGTAGGGACCCTACAGGTAGTAATCCTTTCTGGAAAGCCAAATACTCTTTCTCTTCTGATGGCTCAGAAGAATTCCTATCAAGCTCACTGTGTGCATTTTTGATAGAGTTCAGATTTTATTTATCCTGTAATTACTTCCCTTTAAGCCTCCAGGCTATGGCAAGGCAGTTCTTGGAGCATTTTCCTCTCAGAATGTGATCTCACCTGTGGGATTTGCTGTGCTGCCCTTGGCTGTGCATTTTAGCAGCTCTGGGCTGGGGCTTCCCGTGCCTGGAGGAATTTCCTTATGGCCCAAAGGGGAACATTCCCCGGGTGTGAAAAGCACTTTTGGGCCTGAAGGGAGCTCAGGTGGAGGATGCAGAGAGGATCATTGGTATTTGTTTGTGCAGGAAGAATTGGCTGGGAAATCTCTGAGCTTCCTGTGCTGCCAAACAGAATAACTTGAACAGAAACTTCAATAAACTGGGTATCAAAGTGTAAATTCAGTTTAATTGAAGGCACTAAAACCAGGCAGGAAGATTATGAGGCAAGAACCCTCAGTCTGCTGGGAGGGGGCTCTGGTGCTGGTGGCAAGCCCAGCTCAGGCTGCAGCAGGGGCTGAACATCTCTGTTTGCTTCTCCACCTGGATGTCCCTGCAGCTGCTTCTCCTCCTTTGTTGTTTTTTTTTTATTTCTTAAAAAAATATTCATAAAATGGAACGTGGTTCTGTGTACTGCCTGTGCTCCTGCCATCTTTTGGAACCACTTTTTCCCTCAGTTTCCAGTGGCTGGTGAAGGCTGAATTTCCCTCCTGTGCCTGTGTCCCATTACAGACCCCAAAAGTGAAATGCTTTAGGACACTTCCTCATGTGTCTGGATTCATAAATTACTGAAATTCCAGGTTAGAGCTCCTTTTCTTCACCCGAATTTTCCTTTGGTGGAATATCTCCCATGTCATGAATATTTTCAGTTTCCTCTCCTGTGCTCACAGAGCTCTCAACCTGCAATTACAGCTCTCCCTGATGAATATTTAAATGGCAGTTCAGCTTTCAGACAGAGTACACCAGTGACAAAGATCAAGCTTTCTGACCTTTTGTTAATTTGCTCACTGAAATAGGATTCCCATGGTCTCATTTTT
This sequence comes from Sphenopsis melanotis, assembly GCA_035221435.1. Taxonomy (NCBI): domain Eukaryota; kingdom Metazoa; phylum Chordata; class Aves; order Passeriformes; family Thraupidae; genus Sphenopsis; species Sphenopsis melanotis. The sequence continues at coordinate 13,868,010 of JAWMRF010000048.1, read as the reverse complement.
TGTATTTAAGAGAAGAAATTTGCATACAGAGAGGGTGTTGGCTTTTCTCATTTTTGTGGCTAATTCCCTTTTGGTACATTTGTTCTAGTACATCTCAAAGAAAAAAGTCACTGGATAGTTTTATCAGTTATGCATGAGAATATGAAAGATAGAATTGGAGAATAAAAACCACTTGGGTTCTTTATCAGGATATTATAAGAAATTTTCTTTAGCATTGTGGAAAAAAAATCAGCAAAAAAAGCAAAAGTAGGAATGTGTTGAGACCAATGGAGAAACTTGTTACTCCCACACTGCACTGGAAGGAAATGCAAACTGTTTGTGATAAGAGGGGAGAGCAAAGCTGGAAAATCTCAATTATTGCTTTGGAAATGAAATTATCTGTTCTGGAAAATACAGCACCTGCAGACCCCCAGACACTGAGCTGACAGAGGAGTAAACAATGAAGTGTGTCAGTGTAATCACAAATCCACTGGACTTTCAGGGACTGCCGAATGGAAATTGAAGCATGGTTTTGTAAACCTCAGCTAAACTGTGTGTTTCTTTGTGTTTGTTCTGAGCTCACTGTGGGCATTTCAAAGGAAGGAATGGTTGCAGTTCCTGGAGCAGAGGTTGGGGCCAGCCAGGTCCTCTGGTGTTGGCCCCATAGTTTGTTATTTGCTCTTTGTTTCTTATTTTATATGCTGCCATACATGAATGGACACAGCTCTACAGTTGATTAAAGAAGGGACTTAATTAAGGGTTGTAATTAAACTAGTGGAGTAAATTACAACAGAATTGAAATTCAGAATGAGCCTGTGTGATGCAGAGGCTGGTGGTGGTGAGGCAGTAATCTGTAGGAAATAATTGATTCTGTAGCCATTAGTCTTTGCTAATGAGATTCAGGAGGAGGTGCCACGATCTTGCTAATTAATTTGGTTTGTGACTTTGAGATGTGATGGAATGGGGCAAGACTGGGGATTGTCCCACACACCAGGAAGCTCTCAGATTGGAAGACAAATATCATCAAAGTCATCCCTGTTCTCAGCTGTGCCAGGGCTGGGGATGGTATTTGACTTTACACTGATATCAAACCCTCATCCTGCATGGAGACAGGACAGGAAAAGAGGCTTTTCCTCTGTCCATGGAGCTCCATGAGAGCTGCTGGGACAGATCCCCCTGCAGCCTGGGCAGGGCTCAGACCTGCAGTATTTCTGTGCCCTGGGGACTGCCTGGTGCCATTCATTTCCCTCCTCTGAATCTCTGCCCCGTTGTCCTGCCCTGCCACAGTGCACCTGATGAGTCTGGAGGATCTTTAACCTAAAATTTAACAGTGCCCCTAATCCAAGGCTTATCTTATTGGTGCCTACTTACACTTACTGGGACAGAAATAAATTGTAATAAATTAATTATAGACAGTAAATAAACTATACCAGCTTAGTATCTGTATTGCATAAATCTCTGCACACACCCACACAGTGCAGAGCTGCACAAGCACTGCTCATTGTAATATTGCTGATTATTTCACTAATACAGAACACTGATAGAGGCAAAAGACATGTGAAAAGCAGAGGCAGGGCAGGAAAATCCCTTCAATTTGAGAGGAAAGATTGAAATGTGTTTTGTGCAGGATTTACTGAAGTGTCTTACATGACAAGCTCAACGTTCAAGCATTGCTTCAGCAGAGGGATAACTCGGAGCTGTTGGCACTTGGAATGTTGGATGTTTGTGTGCTCTGTAACCTGGCTGCTGATCTGTGATCACCATTCCTCACTTGCAAAGTCGATGCTGAGTTATTCCTGATGTACAGTTAGAGACCATGCAAGATTCAATTGCTGAGTTATTCCTGATGTACAGTTAGAGACCATGCAAGATTCAATTGCTGAGTTAGTTCTGATGTATAGTTAGAGACCATACAAGATGAGGTGGTGACAGCACTTTTCAAATTACTGACTGTTAAAAACAAGCTGAGAGTGACTGTCAGGGATGTGGCTCCTTAGGCTGGGCTCTGCAGCTCATCCCACAGAGCTGAGCCCAGCAGAGCCTGGCTCTGCAGGTATTTCCTAGAAAGATTTTCCATTTCTCCAGCAAACTCTGCTGCTCGGGCTCTCTGGGCAAGGTCAGCTCCTCCTGTGCCCCTGTCACCCGAGACCTTCCCAGTGGGAGCTCTGTGAGGGTGACAATCGTGAGGTTATGGACTTTCACCTGCACTTATGGAGCCCCTGCAGGCACCAGAGCTGGGCATTTGTGGAGCTGCTGCAGGGAACTCTTTCTCTTTTACACTCAGAGAGCCCCAGGGGAAGGCTGGAACTGCACAGGAGTGGTCATAACTCTGCAAAACAGCGCTTGGATTGCAGATCCTGGGCTGGAATGCAACTGCAGTGTGAACTTTCATTGGCTTGAGATCCTGTGCTTGATTTAACACAAGCTGCAGCTGTGAAGTTGCATTTGATTGCAGATCCTGTGGTCGATTTGAACACCAGCTGTGAACTTGCATTGGATTGCAGATCCTGTGCTTGATTTAACACCAGCTGCAGCTGTGAAGTTGCCTTTTAAGCCCCGTGCCCATGGAGCATCCCTGTGCCCATGGATCATCCCCGTGCCACTGGCACAGCCCCTGCAGCAAAACCCCCCGTGTGTGGCTCTGCTGCTCTGCATTTGTTTGTGGCTTTGGGAGACGATGCCAGGCTCAAACCAGGCTGGGTAACTCACACTGCATGGAGTGGCTTCCCAAAACAGCAAAGGCTGTGCCCAGAGCTCTCCAGCAGGCACCTCCGTGGGTCACCAGGCGCTTCCAGGGCGTTGAATTACGATCCCTGCAGCCCTGGCTCTGCTCGGGGAGCTCATGAATAATGAAAGGTGTGGCTGCAGGCCCAGCCCGGTACATCTGGGGTGCATCCCCTCCTGAGCGACTCCCTGTCCCGCAGCACAGCCCCGACGTGAATCAGGTCTGTGCTGATGAAGACACCAGCCGCGATGTAAGTAAAGGCATTGAGATAGCTGGCAGTGTGTGGGGACGGGTGGCAGATCTGCCATTAATTACCCCTGTGCAATCTGTCAGGCTCTGGCATTTAGCTCCTGGTGCATTCAGGACGCAGTTCCTGTGCCTTGCCGTTCTGGGTGTGGAGGGACACATTCCAAAGGTATTTTTAGAATTCCATGCCAGGGAAAAAATAAAGTCCTGGGAAGAACTGATTCATGCTTCTCATCCTCTGCCCTCCTCCGTTCCACTCTGGGTTTGAGCACAAATTTAAGGCTCATTTTGGAGCTTTTGTTGGACGTCAGCCTTGTTGCCTGCCATGACAAAAATGTTTATTCAGCAAGGCTGAATTAATTAATTCAGCTTGGCTTTTATTGTATGTAGTGGTAATTAACCCTGACTTTGCTGCAGCTCTGGGGCACAGGCAGTGAGACCCTCGGGGTACTGGAAGAGAAGTGCAGTTCTAACAAACTGACTGCTTTCCTTTTATCCTGCACAGTTTGGAGATGCTCCAGCATGCCTGCAGCTTCACAGGAGATCTCTGATCAGAGCTGGGTTATAGGAGAGACACAGACCTGCAGTCCCATGTCAGCACCTTGACTCCAGAGCCATCCCTGGCAGCTCCCCGTAAGTCTGGCTCTGCTCCCGGCCTGGTGCAGCTGCTGCACCTGCAGGGTTTGTCCTGCAGCACCTGCAGGGTGTGTCCTGCTGCACCTGCAGGGTGTGTCCTGCCGCCCAGGGCTGCTCCGGGCTGGCTCTGGGTTTGTTGTGTGTGCGCAGCTCCAGGGCTGGGGGATTTGGGGGAGGTTTGGGAGGGTCTGGCTGCAGTTTGCTCTGCCCTGATTGCTGAATCCTGCACCCACACTGAGCACACCCAGGTGTGCCTGTGGGGCAGCCCCAGCCTGAAATGGGGGTGTCAAAGCCAAAAATGGGACAGAAATAACTCCAGGGCTGAGTTCTGGCGGCAGGAATGGCAAGTGCAGGGCCCTGGGCACAGCCTGTGGCTCTGACCAGTGTGGTGGTGTTTGCAGGGGTCCCAGGATGAGGTGAGAGATGAGAATCTTGACTCCATGTTTCAGGAGGCTGATTTATTATTTTATGATATATATTATATTAAAAGAAAATTATATATTAAAACTATACTAAAAGAATACAAGAAAGGATTTCATCAGAAGGCTTGAAAGGAATAGAAAAGAAAGGAATGATAATAAAATCTTGTGACTGACCAGAGAGTCCGAGCCAGCTGGGCTGTGATTGGCCATTAATTAGAAACAA
>JAWMRF010000048.1:13847312-13862307 GCA_035221435.1 Sphenopsis melanotis | reverse complement strand
AGGGAACTGATTAATCCCCTACTCTGAATTTTCTGAGCCTTGTGTTTCCACCTTTAAGGGTACCAAGAGCATCTCCAGCCCCCAAATGAATAGTTTAAAAAGTAATGTATTTTAAAAATCTAACAATGTTAGAATTTTATGTTCTTACTAGAGCATAAAAATCTAACATTGTTTTATAATATTTACTTCATAATAATTTACTTCAATTTTTCTTTTCTCTTACCTATGCAGGGAGGGCTGTTCCCATGCAAATATCCTTCTGCACAACCCAACCCAGGCCTGCTGAAGGGACCTCAGGAGCTTTGGGTTGAGAAGGGAGGAGGAAAAACGTGACCAAGCTCTGCAAAGCCCCTTTGGGAGAAGGGAACTGATTAATCCCCTACTCTGAATTTTCTGAGCCTTGTGTTTCCACCTTTAAGGGTACCAAGAGCATCTCCAACCCCCAAATGAATGGTTTAAAAAGTAATGTATTTTTAAAATCTAACATTTATGTTCTAACTAGTGTTTTTTCCCTGGGGATTTGTTATTTTCCCTTCTTTCATGCTTTTGTTTTAAAGTCAAGAAAGATCCTTTGCAAAGGAGTAAAGCCCCAGAATCCAAAGAGCAAATGACAACTGATTTGTTCCCAGAACCTGGGGCTGCACCCCTGTGGGAGAGGTCCCAAATTGAGAAGTGGTGCCAGGGGGAGCTGCTTGCTCCTCTTTTTCTCCAGGGCATTTTCTTCCTCGTTGCAGGTGAAGGGCTCTGGGATGTTCCCTGTGGCACAGCCATTGGGTTCATAGGACTGGGAAGGGTGAGGAAGGGCTGGACTGAAAAGGTTTTGCTCTCATTTGGGCACCTGAAAATTATTTTGGATCTCAAACTTTTCAAAATCTGGGTGTAAAATGCTGACATACCTCTCAGCCTCCTCCAGAGCAGATCCAGCATTTGCAGAAGTGGTGGCTGTGATGGTGTTTGCAGGGGTCCCAGGACCAGGGAAGAGATGAGAATCTGACTCCATGTTTCAGAAGGCTGATTTATTATTTTATGATATATTTTATATTAAAAGAAAATTATATACTAAAGCTATAATAAAAGAATAAAAGAAAGGATTTCATCAGAAGGCTTGAAAGGAAAAAAGATTGGAATGATAATAAAATCTTGTGACTCAGCAAGTCCGAGCCAGCTGGGCTGTGATTGGTCATTAATTATAAACAACCACATGAGACCAATCACAGATGCACCTGTTGCATTCCACAGCAGCAGATAACCATTGTTTGCATTTTGTTCCTGAGGCCTCTCAGCTTCTCAGGAGGAAAAATCCTAAGGAAAGGATTTTTCATGAAAAGATGTCTATGACAGCTGTTCTCTTCCGCCTCTCTCAGGTTTTAGGAGCTGGGATTTCAGTGCTCTGAAATTCCTGGAATCAAAGTCTTGGTGCCCCCAGGGTCCAGGCTGGCAAGAACTGCTGCAGGGCTGCAGTGCCAGGCAGGCTGTGCCTGAAACCAGAACCTGTCCTTCCTTTCATCTGCACAAAGGAGCTGGAAATGTCAGCTTTTTGTTCAGAATTCCAATGAAACACAGCTGGGGGAGTCGGGATCCTCCACAAAAAGAAATATTGCCCAGGGGAGTGGCGTGGTTTTATTTGCCAAGCACTTTGCAAGGGTGTGCTGGATGACATCTGAGCACTGCTGATGTTGTTTGGATTGTGTTGTGAAACAGCAAGGGAACAGAAAACAGCAACAATGGGATTGCACAGCTTCCCTTTCCCAGGGGTTTAGTGCTTGTGTCACTGCAGTCTGAATTGGTGTTTAAAATGAGGACTTGCCTAGAGGAAATTATTTTTTTAGTGTACGTTTCACTGGACAGCAAAGCAATTACCTCCTAAATTTAGAAATTATTCTCTACTACGCTGTAGCAGGATCAGACAAGTTTTGGCATTTGAGCAACTTCCAGCACGCATTTTGCACATAAGAAGAAATGATGCCGTTTGACAAGCTGGCAGAGAGAAAATGTTCAGGGCTTGGGTTTCCTTCCAGGCTGTTGGGGAGCAGGGTGGGATTTCCAGGGCAGAGCTGAGGGTCCAGCCCTGCCCTGCCCTGCAGATCCCTTTTCTGGGGGCAGCTGGGGGCAGCTGCTCTGCAGGGCCCCTGGGGCTCAGCCTGGGCTGGGGGACGGGTAACACAGCCACCCAGAGAAATAATCACGGGAAGGAACTCATTTGGTTAATTATTCAGGGCAGCACCAGCACTGAGTCATGCTGAGCTGTGCTGAAAGCAGAAAGGAAGGCTCAGACTGAACTTCTGAGCCAGGCACGAGCCCAGAAGGGGCTGGCAGGAGTTGCATGTCTCTGGGCAGTGCAGCATCCTCTGATGCAGGGCCTGAGGCTGCTCAGCCAGGGCAGCTCCAGCTGGACAGGGATGGAGCAGGACCCCAGCTGCAGGAAATGCAGATAACAGGCTTCCCTCTGCAGGAAATGCAGCTCACGAGGTTTCCTCTGCAGGAAATGCAGATAACAGGCTTACCCCTGCAGGAAATGCAGATAACAGGCTTCCCTCTGCAGGAAATGCAGATAACAGGCTTCCCTCTGCAGGAAATGCAGCTCCTGCAGGAAATGCAGCTCACTTGGGTCCCTCTGCAGGAAATACAGCTCAGAAGGTTCCCTGGGCTTCAGGACATGCAGCCCCTTGCAGGAAATGCAGCTCCTGTAGGCAATGCAGCTCCCAAGGCTCCCTGGGCTGCAGGAAATGCAGCTCCTGCAGGAAATGCGGCTCCCAAGGCTCCCTGGGCTGCTGCCTCCCCAGCAGAAGGTGCAGGATGGAGCAGGGATCCTGCAGCGCTGCAGCAGCAGTGAGAGCTGTAACTCAGCTGTCACTCAGCATTTCTCCCTGCAGCCCCATTTCTCTGCACTTTTCCCTTTTTAGCCACCCTCAGGCTGTATATTTTTTTTCTCCTGACTCCTGTTCTGCTTGGTGAGGAGCCTCACAGGTCTGTGAGGCAGAACTGACTTTGCACAGCTGCATGAAATCTGGAATGCCCAGGTGAAAGAAATGGATTAAGCAGATAATCTCCCATCAAACTTCAAACAATTTGAAGCACAGGGCTTTAAAAAGAGATAATTTTATATGGATAATATTTTTTTAAAAACAGGTTATATTCGTGACATACCACCAATAAATAATAATTTTATTTTCTTAAAAGAATTTCAGAGCAGTTGAAAACTGTAGAGGAATGTCTTTACTTGTAGGTTTGTCCATAAAGAAAATAATTTATTATACATATAATAATAATAATAATAATAATAATAATAATAATAATAATAATAATAATACTTTATATATTATATATACTTTATGTATTATAATTTTTATATATTATATATAATAATACTTAATAATATATATCTAATTATAATAATTATACATCTAAATGAATAATACAGATTTGTTTCTAGTTCTTCTGTCCATTCTCCCCCATTTGCTGGCATTATTTATGACAGGAGGAAATAAGTGAGGTCTTTGTGTCTCCTGCCACAGGCTGGGTGTGCTGCTGTAAAGGGGAGGCAAAAGGGAAAAGAAATTATCTTTTGTTTAAATATCACTTTTGGCCTTCACAAGTTGTTCCAGAGCAAATCTTTTCTTTGAGAATTGGCTAAAAATAGACGGGAAGAATAATCCTCTGAACTGTGATAAGTATTATCATCAGAAATCAATCTTAGAAATCATTTCCACCATTAAATGGAGCATAAATTGAGGGAGAAGAAAATGGGATTAAATCAGGCGTGGGGGAGAGAGCCCGCAACAACTTTTCTGTGGAATTCAATTTGTGTTAATTTGCTGGGAGCTCAGAAAATAGAACAGCAGAAGCCACTAATGGAGGGAGAGGATGGCTAATGAGGGATGCACAGATTTAGGAGAGAACCAAAACCCTCTCGTGCTGCTGTGCTGAAGGAGAAATTCGGGGCTGGCTCCTGCCCTGGGAGCTCTCAGGGCATCCCAGGGAGGCAGAGACAGAGTTTGGGCTTGCTGTGATGTGTTTTACAGCAGGATTGCTGCTGGCTGTGCTCAGGGGCTCCAAGGGCAGGTGCCAGCAGGTCTGGCACATTTACAGCAGGTCTGGCACACTTGCAGCAGGTTTGGCACATTTACAGCAGGTCTGGCACATTTACAGAGGGTTTGGCACATCTGCAGCTGGTTTGGCACATTTACAGCAGGTTTGGCACACTTGCAGCTGGTTTGGCACATTTACAGAGGGTTTTGCACATCTGCAGCCGGTTTGGCACACTTGCAGCAGATTTTGCACGTTTACAGGAGATTTTGCACATTTACAGCAGGTCTGGCACATTTATATCAGGTTTTGCACACTTGCAGCAGGTTTGGGATATTTGCAGCAGATTTTGCACACTTGCAGCAGGTTTGGCACATTTACAGAGGGATTTGCACATTTACATCAGATTTTGCACACTTACAGCAGGTTTGGCACATTTACAGCAGATTTTGCACGTTTACAGGAGATTTTGCACATTTACATCAGAATGCTTGGAGCAGCACTCCTGGCACTGAATGTTTGCACTGGGATATTCAGGAGGAATTCCAGTCTTTCCTGGGCTGTTTTGCCTATTTCATGAGACGTTTTGTCACTGGAGCAGGGATCTGGTCCCTGCCAGCACCGTGCTGGAATCTCCTCTGCAGGCAGGGGTCATTCTTCAGCTGATAGCTGGAAAGAAGGATCAATGAGGTGAAATTTCTGTTCTAGAAAACTTCATAAATGTGCAGCCATCTGGGGCTGTCTTTAATTTCCACTCTCATCCCTCCTTTTGCTGATAGCTGCACCGGGGAGATTTGGGTAGCTCAGTTTCATTTCAGTGTCAGGCTGGGAGATTTCATCTCGTTCTCCAGAGGAGAAGGGTTTGGAATAATTTCTTTGCCACCCTCCACTCCCAGAGCTTCCAGATGCACACAGACCTATTGTCAGGTTATTTTTCCTGAGCTTCTCTGATAGCCATGCTATGAACACATAACCAGTGATTTCTTCATGTGCCTGGAAGTGTTGCCTAATTGCAAAATCTTTGTTCATAATGGGAGATAAACTGATAATCCCCTTTGATTAACCTTCTGTCTCAGCCCACTGAGAACCAGAAGCATCACTTAAATTTGTTATCTGTTAATTTTTAACCCAAACTAATTTCTTCTGGCTTTATTAAAACTAATTAGTTTGCTTGAGGACCGAAGGTCTCTCAGCATTCCTTGGAACAAATAAATATATCATGAGAAAACATAAGCAACAATGGAAAATCAGTTCAATAGGAATAGTAAATCTCTGTTAATGAAATTCATAACAGGTAGAAATACAGTTGACAGTATCTGGACTCGAGTGTCTGAAGTGCTGGAAATTTTTGGTGTAGATTTAAAACCTTCTCCAAGGTTTTGCTTTGCACAGAGAATTACAATTACCTTGTGAGAGATCCATTCTCTCTTCATGAACAGATTTTCCACCGTGGGTTTGGGTTTACCTGGTGATTGGGAGAGCCCAGGAGTGGTGCTGGTGTTGCCTGGGATGGCTCTGGAGGTTGCTGTACAAAGGTGACGCCTGAGGCTTATTTCAGTCAAGTACAGTGGTTTTTGTTCAGTTCTGATGAGCAGCAATTTGGAATAGAGAATATAAGGGATTCTTTGTGCTTGGTGTTTTCCAGAGTTCCTTTCTTTTTCTTTTCTCCTCTCCCCCAGCCTTTCCTGAGAACTTCCAGAGCTTTCCATTCACAGCTGCCTCAACAGTTGGTTTTTATGAAATGAAAAAATTTAAAATGACGAGGCCTGAAGCTAAATACCCCTAGCATTGGGCTGAATTTCTGTAAATTGATTCAGCAGGAGGAATGTCCAGCACTGAGCATTGGGGAGTGCTGTGTTCTGGTAGTGGTGATGATCCTTTCCAGTGCCCAGACCTCTCCCTGCTGGCTCATTGGCACTGGCCAGCTGGGGTGGGTTTGGGGGTTGCTTCTCCTTTGTTCATTTCTGTCAGTTCACAGATCAGGAGTTCTGCACCGTGATTCCCCCTGTCCATTTCTCCCCTTAGCCCAGTCACCAGTTTGTGCAGAAATGGGCTCTGTGCTCCCATCCCTGCTTGCCCTGAAGGGCTGCAGGAGCTGCTGTGGGGCTGTTTCCATTTGAAACAGAAAACTTTGGGTAAATATCAGGACCAATGTTTATCTTTCCTTAAAGAACGTGCAGGGAAAGCACTGGTCCAGAGTACTTTGCTTTTCTCATAGATTTGTTCAGTGTTTCTGTGTACCCCCTTAGCTCAGCAGAAGGTGAAAAATGGATTGTGCAGTCTGACTTGAAGGCTGTAATATTATCTGTTCTGAAAACAGAGTTTCTGGAGCATGAAGAGCTGTTTTTGAATGATGCTTCTGGCACCTAATCCCTAAAATTATTCAGCATATTTTTCTTGTGTCTGTCTTGAAATGAAAAATTATCTTCTGTTTTCAAGTCACTCATAACTTCTAAAAATTGGGCTTAACTTTTCATAGAGATTTCCAGACTTATGCAATGCATTGATACAAGTTTCTGCCTATTAAAATTACTCTGAGACAGCTGAAGAATTACTGATGTCACCGGAGTTCACAGGAGGGTTTTTAACATTTGCATCTCTGCATTTCTCGCTAAAAGATCTGCCGGTCCCTGGGAACAACACGGAGCTTTTTGAGCCGTGGTTGATGTCATGCTTAGGTTCAGCACATTTCATCCTTTTCCAGAGCCACAGAGTGAATTTTTCACCTGCTGGGGCACGGCGTTCCCATGGCAACAGCTGATCTTGTTTGCTGCTCTTTGTGCATGGCAAGAAGGAAAAGCTTTTTGAGGAGCGTTTGTGGGAGCCAATCTGGCTAATTGCATTGCAGGGATCAGTACAACAGATCCAGACACGGCTCCCTCCGTTTCCAGAGGGGAACAAATAAATAAATGTCTGCTGTGGGGAGCAGCAGCAGCGTGGGGCCAGGTTAATGGGAGATGGAGAGGCTGGGCTGGGGGAGCAGGGAGGGACCCGGGCTCAGGGGCACCTTTGGGGACATCCCAGCTCCCTTTGGGGACATCCCAGCTCCCAGTGCTGCTCTCCCTCCCTGCTTCAGGGGAGCAGAGATGCACCCAGGGTTAAGGGGACCTTTGGGGACATCCCAAGCTCCCAGTGCTGCTCACCCATCCTGATAATGGGGCAATAAATTCTCTTTCTCTGCAACATTCAGGTGTCCTGTGGCTGCCATCTCAGTGCCAGTCCTTTCTTTAGCAAAAAAAGTCTCCTACATAGCACAGCTTCTATTTTAACATTTTGTTATAACCTAAAACTCTATTTAACACACTACTTAAGAGAATTAATCCTTAAGAGAATTAATACAGCATGACTTTCTAACACAACACATATAATACTCATTTTAATATTTGCGAAAAGCCAATCACAAAATAGGCATTTTTGACGATGGAATGAGCTGGTGTGCAGGGCTGCTCACCTGCAGGGGTTTGTGGATGTGGCAAAGCAGCAGCAGGGAGGAATTGCTGTGTTTCCTCCCCAGGATCTGCTGTGCTGCGGGACTCTGGTGCTTCCCAAGGCCAAGGCACTGCTCAGTTCCTGGGTCCCTTTTTTAGCAGTGCTTTTTAAGAAGTGCTATTTTTGTGTGGTGTTTCTTGTGCTAAATTCAGCCTCCTGATTAGAGGGGTAAAGCTGCATTTGTTTTCCTTTGTTAGAACAGTATCATTTGCACGGAAAAGTTCCTATTTTTACAACGGAGCAAATCCAATTGGGGAGTGATTTTATTTAAAATGCAAACGTTTCTGAGGAGCTCTTCCTTTACCTTCAGAGTGGTGGTGGAAAACACTCATGTTGTTAGTTTCTCTGCAGGAATTCATTAGTTTTTAAGTGCTAACCTCAGAAAATGTCCAACTACTTTCCTGTGCTGCTTGCTAACGTGTGCTTCACCATGGCAGTTGAGAGGAAGCATCAAATGGAAATAGTAAAACACCTAAAAACAGTAAGACTACCTTGTTTATTTCTCATTGTATGCAATAGCTTTCCATGAAATGTCATTTATTGGAAGTGAACTTGCTGGCTGTGGGAGCTGTGGCAGGCAGGGCTGCACGGCCCTGTCCTTGGCTGGGACACGAGGGGACAGACAGGCGTCAGACAGACAGACAGGAGGGTGGCACCGCTGGGCAGGGACAGACAGACAGACAGGAGGGTGGCACAGCCTGGGCAGCAGCAGCAGCTCTGCTTTTTCTCCTTTTTTTCTCTGCTTTTTCTCCTTTTTTTCTCTCCTTTTTTTTCTTTTTTTCTGCTTTTTTTTCCCTTTTTTCTCTGCTTTTTCTCCTTTTTTTCTCTGTGTTTTCTCCTTTTTTTCTCTGCTTTTTCTCCTTTTTTCTCTGCTTTTTCTCCTCTTTTTTCTCTGCTTTTTCTCCTTTTTTTCTCTCCTTTTTTTTCCTTTTTTTCTCTGCTTTTTTTTTTCCTTTTTTCTCTGCTTTTTCTCCTTTTTTTCTCTGCGTTTTCTCCTTTTTTTCTTTGCTTTTTCTCTGCTTTTTTCTCTTTTTCTGCCTTTCCTCCCTGCCTGCCCCAGGTTCCTCCCTGCCCACTGCCCTGTGGGCACAGCTGTGCAGGGCAGGCTGCATTTACTGCACTGTGCAGAGCCTGAATCCATCCCTGCACAGCTGGGCTCACAGGGGTTAAAGGCAGTTTTAGTGCAGGCTGTGCCCCAGCCCAGCTGCTGAGCTGAGCTCAGAGGGGGGGTTCAAGGCAGTTTTTGTGCCCCAGCCCAGCTGTGGGACCGTGGCAGGGGCTGCAGTTGTACCACTGAGGCTGAGCCAGCTTTGCCTTTCAAATCCAGCCCTTGGAAGAAACAGAAAATGAGCTGGAGGTGGTGAACCTGACCTTTGAAGTGAGTCATTTACAGGGCCAAAATACATGGGAAAAAGATCAGAAGGTTCTTCATTTTCTCTTTGGGTCCGTGCAGGTTTTCCCTTTGCTCCTGGCTGGATTCTGTCCTGCATCCCCCAAACCAGAGCCATCCCAGGGGATCAGAACCACAGAGCTCAGTGCAGCCCTCCCAGCTTACTGGCAGCAATGATCCCCAAGGAAAAAGAGCTGCAGATAAATGAACAGGGTACAAGGGTTTTTTTAAAACAAAAATAATTGACGGATGAGCAAACCAGCGCACAGGGCAACAGATGCCTTTCTGCAGGCAGTGCAGAACCTCGTTACCCACACAGGGGTGTCAGACTGCATTAAATCTGCCAGAGCCATCCTCCTGCTGGGAATTCTTTAGTCAGCCCTCACATCCAGAGGGGGATTTTTACTTTTGCTCTGTTGTGAGCACACATTTGTGCCTTCATTTCTGCACTTTCAGAGATGCAACTTATACATGAGGTAACACAGTTTATTTTTTTATGTCTCTCATATTTAATTTTCCATAGCTGTTGCTTTGTGAATTGTCTCATGCTCTGTGAAGTTTGTGCTGCTGTGTGAGCCTTTAAATCTGTGCACGCTCTGGCACCCCAAAAACCAACCCCAAAAACCAGCCCCAAAACCAGCCTCAAAACCCCCAAAAACCAGCCTCAAAACCCCCAAAAACGAGCCACAAAGTCCCCAAAAAGCAGCCTCAAAACCCCCAAAAACCAGCCCCAAAACCAGCACTGTGCTGCCCTGCTGTGGTGGGCTCGGTGCTGCTGCCAGGCACAGGAGATGGAGAAATGCTTTATCTGTTCAGTCTCCAGGAGGGAGCAGGGAGATGGGGCTGTCAGGAGGCGCCTGTCCCCCCGGGAATGTGCTGGGAGTTTTCCAGCAGCCACAGCTCCCGCTGCCAGCTGTGATGTCCTGTGCTGTGGAATATCCCCGTGCCCACGCCGGGTCAGCTGGCATGGCCATTCCTGGGCTGGCAGAGCTTGGGAAAGTGAGAATTCCTTGGTTTAGAGAAAGCACTGCTCAGTAACAGCTCAGCCATCAGCGTGTCCTGATCTCTGTGCTCATCCTAAACCCAAACACAGCCTGTCCCACCTGCTGGGAAGCAAACAGGACATCGCATGATTTCACATCTCTGTTTCAGGTGCAAATGGCTTGTTGAGTGCAGGGTAGCTCTGGGATTAACTTCTGGCTGTTTTCATTGAAGATTTATATTGAACTGACCTGGGCAGCATTGAGGCAGATGTTGTTCAGGGAGGAGTCACTGGGTTAGACACAAAGTCACCAACTGCAGTGGAGGGAAAGCATCCTTGGCAAAATGCAGGGGAGTTTCACAGGGGCTGTTTCAGGGGAGTTTCACAGCCTGGAATCAGGAGCTCTTTCTCAGGAGGTGTTTAGGGGGGTGTTTCACAGGGGGTGTCTCACAGGGGTGTTTCACTGGGCGTTTCAGGGGAGTTTCACAGCCTGAAATCAGGAGCTGTTTCTGGGGGCTGGGTTAGGGTTAGGGTTTTTACGACAGCCGCACTTTACGGCACCTTTTGCGACAGTCGCACTTTACGACACTTTCTTACGACAGTCGCGCTTTATGACACCTTTTACAACAGCCGCGCTTTACGACACCTTTTACGACAGCCGCGCTTTACGGCAGTTTTACGACAGTCGCGCTTTACGGCAGTTTTACGACAGCCGCGCTTTACGGCACCTTTTACGACAGTGTTGCTTTACGGCAGTTTTACGACAGTCGCGCTTTACGACACCTTTTACGACAGTCGCACTTTACGGTAGTTTTACGACAGTCGCACTTTACGACACCTTTTACGACAGTCGCACTTTACGGCAGTTTTACGACAGTGTTGCTTTACGGCAGTTTTACGGCAGTCGCGCTTTACGGCAATTTTACGACAGTCGCGCTTTACGGTACATTTTACGACAGTCGCGCTTTACGGCACCTTTTACGACAGTCGCGCTTTACGGCAGTTTTTACGACAATCGCGCTTTACGACACCTTTTACGACAGTGCTGCTTTACGGCATCTTTTACGACAGTCGCGTTTTACGGCAGTTTTTACGACAGTCGCGCTTTACGGCAGTTTTACGACAGTCGCGCTTTACGGCAATGCTCAGCAGATGACTTCAACATGTCCTTGAGGACCAGGTGGATGAACTGAGACTGTAGCACCACCACAGTCCAAAACATTCTGGCTTTGGTCAGACAGCCAGGCGCTTAGCACAGCAGCACCATTCTGGTCCTGTCAGATAAAATCCACTTTTCCCAGCTCACACACCAACTGTGACTCCTCCCAAGGACACATGCCCTCCAGCTCATCCTGCCACACTCACGAGGTGGCCTCCTCTCGGTTCTCTCCCCATGAGAAGCAGTGTCCAAACTGGGAATCAGCAAACTCGTGCAGCCCCCCAGCTGCTGCCACGCTGAAGTACCCCCAGACATTCTTGCTGCTGCGGAAGTTCAGCTCCTGCACCGTCCCTGAGCTGGGCTTGAAACCCTGAGCCAAAACAGAGCAGAGATGGAGGAACCAGGATTGAGACTCGTGCAGCAAGACAGGGAAGGGGAACCCCCATGGACTGCACCGATCCCATGAACATTGTCTGGCTGGAGAGGACCATGCCCAGTTCAACCCCACAGGTGGCAGAGTCCCCTTGTCCCCACCCCGACCCCAGCTCACCTCCTCGGGGTTCTCGCTGGTGATCCGGGCAGCAATGACGTGGCCCCTGGGCACCGGGGGGTTGGAGGGGCTGTGGAAGGAGATGGGGGTGTCCCCCCAGGGGCTCTCCCCATACAGCACACGGATGTCTTTTATCCTGTGCAAGGGGATGCCCATTGCAATCTGCAGGAGAGACAAAGGCCTGAGCTGCCAGAGAGACACCACCAGAGAGTCTGAATGGAGAGTTCCCAATGGGAAGCCAGAGTAGAAGGAAAGCTGCCACACTGCTTTCACCTGCACCCTCCATGCTGGGATATGGGGCAGCTTCCCTCTGCCAGGCTCCAGCCCAGTGCTCCTCCCTAAACGCCCAAACTGCCCCCTCTAACACCCCTGCAGTGAGCCATGTGTGCAGGTACCTGCAGCTGGGCAGCCGGGAGGTTCACATCCGCCACCATCTCCGTGCACGGGTGCTCCACCTGCAGCCGGGGGTTCAGCTCCAGGAAGTGGAAGCTCCCGTTCTCCCCGTACAGATACTCCACGGTGCCTGCACTGACGTACCCAACCATCTGCGCCAGGCGGACAGCGCACTGCGGGAGAGGGAAACCCCTGGATCGTGGAATCCTGGCTTGGAAGGGACCCGCAGGATCGGCGTCCAGCTCCTGCTTGTGCAGAGGACACCCCCAAAACCCAACACGTGCCTGGAAGTCCAAACACTCCCTGGACTCTGGCACACTTAGGGCTGTGATTGCTTCCCTGGGGAGGCTGCTCCTGTGCCCCACCACCCTAGACAGGGAGTCCTGCTCAGCTCAGGGGTCCCTCCCTTCCTTAAAACCCCAATAAACCCAGCCCAGTTTCCCACTAAAACCTCGTGCTGCCCTTAGATCAGGCCACCCACCTTCTCCATCATCTCGGTGACAGCGGGGGCAGCGATGGTGGCGGGTGCCTCCTCAATGATCTTCTGGTGGCGGCGCTGGATGGAGCAGTCGCGGCTGAAGAGGGAGATGGCGTTGCCGTATTCATCTGCCAGGACCTGCACCTCCAGGTGCCGCGCGTGCTGTGCCAGCTGCATCAGGAAAATGGGAGATCCGGGCGCCTCCGCCTGCACCTGCAGTGGGGGAGAAGCTCCTGCTCTGGCATCACCCCCCGAAATTCATCCCAGGATGGAGGCAGAGCTGCAGCAGGAAGTGGGAGCAGGAGCCTGCCGGGATGGGACAGAAACAGGGATGGGGGTTCCAGGCACCTCTCACCTGCCGGAAACAGGCACTAAATTCCTCTGCTGCCTCTACTTTTCGGATGCCTTTGCCCCCGCCACCTTCTGCTGCCTTGATCATCAGGGGGTAGCCGATCCTCGTGGCCACCTGAGAGGGTCAGGGCTGGGGTGACTGTAGTGTTTTGGACCCCAGGACACCACCCTTACAGCCCACACAATCCCAGGCATCCCTGAGCAGGATTATCCCAAGTGACATTCATTCAGTGAGACAAACTGCTGCTGGCATAGCCTTGTGTCACTGTGGTGTGTGCTGGGAAGCCAGAAGGGCCAGGGCAGGCA
The DNA here is from genome assembly GCA_035221435.1 of Sphenopsis melanotis. Lineage (NCBI taxonomy): Eukaryota > Metazoa > Chordata > Aves > Passeriformes > Thraupidae > Sphenopsis > Sphenopsis melanotis. The sequence continues at coordinate 13,849,183 of JAWMRF010000048.1, read as the reverse complement.
GGCTCTGAGGAGGAATCATGGTGGGCAAGAGATAAGCAACTGCCTACAGGCTCAGCTTTACCTCCAGGCCTTCCTCCACGTCCTTCACGCAGCCCTGTGCGTATGTCTCCAGGGGGATGCTGATGGTCTGCTGATGATTCTGGTCCTCCTCAGACCACTGAGCCACCAGACCTGCAGATATGGCCAGGGCTGTGGTCACCACCAGGGTGGCACAGCTGGGGTGGCATGCTGGGTGTGCCCAAGGAGCTGAGGATTCCATCATTTCTCCTGTTTCCTTGCACTCCAAAATCCCATCTCCAAAATCCCCCTGCCCAAATCAGCTGCTGCGATGGGGTCCCCAATATATGTGGCCAGATGGACCAAAGATCCCCATCCTGGTGCTTGTTTTGGGGGGAAGGAGAGGCAGGGAGGAGGGAAGAGAGGAGCAGGAAGGGTGTGGGGGCTGTGAGGAGGCACTCACCACTCCCACTCCACGGCAGTGTGGGGATCTCCAGGGTCTGAGCCACGATGGTGGAGGCAACTTTGTCCCCCAGTGCCCACATGGCATCACTGGGGGGACCTTTGGAGAGGGAAAGAAGAGCTGAGGGGGTGCTCAATCCACCAGCCCATCCCCACATCACTGAGTCGGCCCCACCAGCCTTCTGCAAGGACTGGGGATGCAGGAAAGAAACCTCCCCAAACCCACTGCCTAGCTCAGGACTGGGAATCCCACAAGGTCTGCTCCCACCCAGTGTTCCTCTGTGAACACTGCATCAGCCTGAACATTACAGGGAAACCCAAAAAACAGCAGGATTCCTGGGAATGCCCCAGGAAACCAGCCTGAGGACTGCCACTCCATGGGTTGGGCATGCCAGAGGCACCAAAAGGGCATCCCCAGGGCAGTGTCCCTGGCAGTGACTGTGAGTGCACACACCAGCCCAACTCCCAGCACAGAGAAGCAGTGAGACCTTACCTAGAAAAGCTATCCCGTTTTTCTGCAGCAGCTCTGGCAGCTTGTGGTTCTCTGAGGCGTGTCCCCAGCCAGCCCACACCGCCTGGCACAAGGAGAAGCAGCAGTGGGTGGCATCTCCCACCGTGCCCAGCTCCTCAGCACACAGGGACATCACTCCGTTTTGGGGTGTCCCCTCTGCCCAGGAACTGCCCTTGGCACGGAGGTGGGAGACACGCAAATGGCCACTACCTGGACTGGGATCCGTTTGGAAATGTCCACGATCAGCTCCACATTGGCGTAGTTGTTGTTGTTTGTCCCTCCAGGGACTGGCACGTAGTGATCTGCCATCTTGATGTACTCTGCAAGAGGGCACAGAGAGTGGTGGGAGCCAGATCCCTGAGCCAGATTCCCTTCCCAAACCCTCCATATCCTGGGGAGGCTGGAGCAGGGAAAAATTATTTACTCCTGGATTTGGCTGCACAGGAGTAACCTGTGTGACTCCAGGCTGTGCAGAGCCCTCACATGCCAGGCAGGAAAGGGCTGCCCCAGCTCAGCCCCAAGCAGGGAGCTTCCTTTTTGGGGATATTTTCAGGAATTACCTGCATTAGCCTTGAGGTCCTCAGGGGTGACCATGACCACGAAGCGAATGGCGCGCTCGTTGCGGAACATCTCGTAGGCCCAGCGGCGGATGGAGCGCATGCACTTGACAGCAGCAATGCCATTGTTGGCAATGAGGACCTGGGGACACAGGGACAGGGGGTGGCAGGGTGAACCCTGGCCTTGCTACTCCAAGGGATGTCAGTGTGTGGTAATGTTCCTCACTCAGGGTCACCAAATGTAGGAATTGTGGGCATCCCCGACATGGGAAGAGATGAGAATCTTGACTCCATGTTTCAGAAGGTTGATTTATTATTTTATGATATATATTATATTAAAAGAA
>JAWMRF010000048.1:13826540-13842307 GCA_035221435.1 Sphenopsis melanotis | reverse complement strand
GGGACAGGGATGGGACAGGCAGGAGATCGGGCTGCTGCAGAAAGTACAGGGACAGGGATTGGGATGGGATGGGATGGGATGGGATGGGATGGGATGGGATGGGACAGGCTGCTGTCCCTGATCGAGCTGCTGCAGAAGGTACCAGGGGACAGGGACAGGGATGGGGTGGGACAGACAGGAGACTGAGCTGCTGCAGAAGGTACCTGGGACAGGGATTGGGATGGGATGGGATGGGATGGGATGGGACAGGCTGCTGTCCCTGATCGAGCTGCTGCAGAAGGTACCTGGGACAGGGATGGGACTGGGATGGGACAGGGACAGGCAGGAATGGATCTCCTGCAGAAGGTACGTGGGAACAGGGACAGGGACAGGCGGGTGGGAGCAGGAGCTGCAGGGACAGAGGACCCTGGTGGGATCCCCTGGACTGAAGGGACTCCCAGCCAGCTGCTCCCTGCCCTGGGGGGTTCCAGGCCCTGGAACAAGAGGGTCTCTGTGCTGCAGGGCTGACAAAGCTCCTGTACCCTGCCCCTCTGTGGCTGAGCTTTTCTGTTCCCCACAGGGACAGGAGTGCCACAATCCCGTGGGTTTCCTTTGCATTTCCATTGCTCCCCTCCATGTTTGGCTTGGTAACACCTGTGCATTCCTTAAATGCCACAAAGGAGCCCAATCCTCATTTCCTGACACTCAGAACCCGAGGTCTGTGCCATTTCCAGCGTGCTGTTGATGCTCCCACTGACACATCCGTGGCTGGAGGGATTTCTCTGGCCTCCCCTTGCAGACATGCAATTCTACCTTTCCCCAGTAAATCAGGAAAAAGAAATTCTTGTCAAGGTCCTGACACATCACAGTGATCTTCCTTTTCAAGAATGTGTCACGTTTGTGTGGCAGGGGTTTGGTACCCTGCACAGAAACTGAACAGTTCCTTAAACACCTCACTTCAAGGGCATTCTCTAATTCTCTAATTCACAAATCACTTCAAGACTTTTTTTTTTTCCCACACTGCAATTTCTCAGCATTCATTATAATACAAAAACCCTGATGCTGAGTTTCAGTCTTGCCAAAGTCACTTAAAGCAGCAATTGTCTCAGTGCTAATGTTGATTTCTCCAATTGCTGGACTAGATTAAAACACAAATAATGCTGCTAATGATAATTTGGTAGAGAATTGGCATGAGGGACCTTCTCAGCAGAATAAAAGATGTATCTAATATAGTTGCTTGAAATAGAACGCTGTAGTTGACCAAATGAAATCTTCCAGTTAATTTTCTTTTAGTCTTCCTCAATAAGTGTACTTGGGCACACTGCAAAATGCCATTTCTAGCTATATTCAGCTGTTATTATTAGAACTGCCTCATACATTTTGGACTTAAATTCCCTGGCAAAGGAAAGGAATCAAAGGAAGATACAGCATTTCTTGGTGATTTTTCTTACATTCTCCTCATAAATCCTGCTTGGGACTGGCAGTACAAATCTGAGTGCTCCCCTTTGAGCTGCAGTGACAGGCACCAGGCACAGCCCAGGTTGTGCTGGATCTGCTGTTCCACCCAGTGCAACAAGCTCAAGATAAATATTTTAAACAAATCTGTTATCTAAGGAGCTAAAACTCATCCCTGCCAGCTCTAACAGGGGCTGCTGGCTCACATTTCACCCAGGGCTGGCCTCCCAATGGACCCGGTGTGTTAAACTCTTCCTTCCCTTTTGTTTTTTTTATTGGAGTGATCTTTACTGTAAGAAGAGTTCCAAAGGGCAGAGGGGAGCTGGGCAGTGACAGGTTGGCATTTCTCAGCACACCTGGGTACCTTGTGAGGGCTGATGAGCCCCAAGCTGCACCTCGGGGCAGAGCCAGCCCTGCTGCAGCCCCTTGCCTCTGCTGCCACATCCTGAATGGAAATGAAAGTTCATCTGGTTTTAATACCTGCACAGCCTGATCAGATTTCTCAGCCCAGAGGGGAGAACACAATATTGTTTGTGTTGATGGGGACTCGGCCTTTTTCTTGAAGCAAACCTTAACAGAAGGCAGTCTGATGCTGAGGAGAGATAGAGATTGATGGAGGAGGCTCTGTCATCATCATTTACCAGAGCTCAGCTCAGGTTTTATTAAATGTGGCCTGAGGGATGCTCCAGGCTCTGTGGCACTGCTGGCACTGCTGGCACCGTGTCCCTTGTCAGCAGAGTCACTGCTGGGTGCAGCAGGGCAGGGGGGCTGTGGGTTGTGCTTTGGCATTGTGGGTTTGGAGTTGTGGTTTTGGTCTGTGGGTTTTGGTTTCTGGATTTGGGTTTGTGGATTTGGGTCTGTGGTTTTGGTCTGTGGATTTGGATTTGTAGGTTTGGGTCCATGGTTCTTCTGGTCTGTGGGTTTGGGTTTCTAGATTCGGGTCCATGGGTTTGGCCTGTGGGTTTTGGCCTGGAGTTTCAGTCTGCGGATTTGGGTTTGTGGGTTTGTGGTTTTGGTCTGTGGATTTGGGTCTGTAGTTTCAGTATGTGGGTTTTGGTTTCTGGATTTGGGTTTGTGGGTTTGATCTGTGAGTTTGTGTCTGTGGATTTGGGTCTGTGGTTTGGGCTTGTGGGTTTGTGTCTAAGGATTTGGTCTGTGGTTTTGGGTTTGTGGATTTGGGTTTGTGGTTTGGGTCCATGGTTTTTGTCTGTGGGTTTTTGTCTGTGGTTTTGGTCTGTCTTTGGTTTTTGGTTTTGGTGGATTTGGGTCTGTGGGTCTGGGTCTGTGGTTTAATCTGTGGGTTTGTGTTTCTGGATCTGGGTCTGTGGTTTAATCTGTGGGTTTGTGTTTCTGGATCTGGGTCCCTGGTTTTAGTGGTGATTTCATGGCCTGACCCAGGTGCCCCTGAAGGATGGGGCAGCCCTGAGCCTCAGTTAAACAGAGCTGTGTCCATGTCTGTGCTGGGCTGTGGCACAGGGAATCAGACAGTCTGTGGGGTTTGTCCTGAACAGGAGGGTTTGTGGCTTTTCTCTGGTGAGGAATGTGCAGAATGAATGATACTGTGGTTAACAAAATCTGTGCTTATCTTGGGCCAGCTTCAATGAAGGAGACAGGGAAAACTCAAATAGAAATAAAATTAAGATAACCCAAAGGTACTGAGTGCTATTTGTTTGATTTTCAGGTTTAGACTTTTCCCAACCAAAACTTGATAACTGAACAAAATACCCTTTTCTGCCGTTATTTATCCCCTCTTTTTGTCTTTGACTCAGTTGATTTGACCTGAAGTGTTGCTCTCCTCTTTAAACACCCTGTCTGGTGGTTGCCTTTATTTGTGAGCTGTTAACTTTGCTGATAAATCCTGTTGCTACATTGAAAGGACGAGTTCAATTTTTGTGCTGCTCTCTCCCAGCTGCTCTGGGAGGGTTGAGCCCTGCAGTGTGCACAGGAATCTGCATTTCAGCTGGACTTGGGGGGCCCAGAGAGGGCTGGGGGTGGATGTGGCAGCCTGGAGAGCGTGTGGTGCTGCTCCAGCACAGCATCCCTGAGAGCAGCCCCCCAAAATAATCCCTGCCAGGCTGGGAGTGCCCAGGAGAGCGTGTGGTGCTGCTCCAGCACTGCAGATCCCCCTGCCCTGAGACACAGCCTCCAAAAACAACCATCCCTGCCAGCCTGGGAGTGCCCAGGCAGCATGGGGACAGTGTGGTGCTGTTCCAGCCCAGCATCCCTGCCCTGAGACCCAGCTCCCCAAAATAACCATCCCTGCCAGCCTGGGAGTGGATGTGGCAGTGTGGGGAGCATGTAGTGCTGCTCCAGCACAGCATCCCTGAGACCCAGCCCCCCAAAATAACCATCCCTGCCAGGCTGGGAGTGGATGTGGGAGCCTGTGTGGTGCTGCTCCAGCTCAGCATCCCTGAGAGCAGTCCCCCAAAATACCCATCCCTGCCAGGCTGGGAGCATGGGGAGCGTGTGGTGCTGCTCCAGCTCAGCCTCCCTGAGACCCAGCTCCCCAAAATAATCCCTGCCAGGCTGGGAGTGCCCAGCAGGGCGGGCACAGCCGCCCTGCAGCTGGGAACGGGCTCAGGCCGAGCTGCTGCTGTGCTCACAGCAGGCTGTGTGTGGCGTGACTCACTGACTCTCCTCCTTCCTCCTTTCCCTCTCTTTTCCGGTTTCCTCTCCCACAAACCCAGGCTCAGGTTGAAGCCAAGAAGGAACATGAAGGAGCAGTTCAGTTGCTAGAGGTAAGATCCCCTGGGCTCCCCTGGCTTGTTCAGCTCCCTTCTGAACAGGGTAATTTACAGAACCATCACTTGTGAGCATTTCAAGGGATATGTAGGCAAAGAGGGGTTTTTTTTCTCTTCTGATATAATTGCATCCTTATAATTACAGGATTTATAATTCAGTTAGGAGGGCATTAAGCTGAGCTGTTGGAAGTGATGTATGTTTCTCTTTTGGTACCATTTTTTGTAAAATACTATTAAAGGGAGTGATTAATGATGAGAACTTTGATTTATTAGGCTGGAAATACAGCAGCAAATACCAATCAGTTACCTAGGGTTCCTAATTAAATACTGTCTAATAAACATAAAGCAACGTGTCAAAGAAGCAGAAACTGTAAACCTAATGAAAGAATTGAGATACTTCAGAAACCTTCAAAGGGTGAGGTGGAAAGAGAACGCTTCATTTTCTGCCTGAGGAAAAGGCATGGAATTGTTCTAAGTGTTAATGTACATATCCTAAAGAACGTGCAAAATATGATAGATAGTAGCACGTGCATTGGCAATATTCCATTTAGAAATTTGCTTTATCTCAAGGCAATTTCCAGTCTTTTTACCTTCCCACAGAATTTCTGTATGTACTTGCTGGCCACGCCTCAGTGAAAGATGGATTTTTCCTGGTGCATCAATCAACTTTAAAAAAAATAAATTACAGCAGTGGTTTATTATTATCTATAAAAGTTAATATTCCCACAGGGTGTGTTTTACTCATAGGCTTTCATTAGCATCGTTTAGATTAAGTTTGTTTTGGCTTCCAGACTGTAAGCTGAAGTTTTTATTTAATGTGCAAAGTGTTTGACACAGGAAAACAGAAACAAGACAAGCAGGAGATTATTTAACCCCCCAAGCTGAGCACAATTCTGATTTAGCTGGTTTGTCTGCAACCTCTGATTTGCATAACCCCAACGAGATTTCCAAAGCTTTTGCTTTCTATTGCCACAAGCACGTTATTTGTTAGCATTTTATTCTGTGTGCCTGTTGCAGTTTCAGATGGTTTTATTTCGTGTGCAGTGTCAGATCAGCAGCAGTGCTGATTTCTGGAGTGCTCTTTGTGTTGGTGCATGTTTTTACACGTGTAGCTGTTCTGAGAGACTGCTTTGAAATGTGAAAAAATTACCCAGAACTGTTTTTATTTCTTTGTTTATTTCACATCTCTTTGCTCACTGTGTCTTGTTTGGGATTTATTGCTTTGCCCTTCACCCAGAACACCCTGGACAGCATGCAGGTATTTCAGGGCACCAATTCTCCTCTCCCTGTCCTGAACCCTGCACTTCTCCCTTGGAATGGGACCAGAGCCCTGCCTGACCTTGCATGGGTGTGTGCTGGAGCCACTGCTATGCAAGCATGCTTTGCATTATTGCCTGGCACCAAATCATCCAAATCAGGATCCTTTTTGTGCAAGGAATGAACCTGGGCATGGTTTGACCAGAGCTCCATCCTGGTTTGCAGCCAGTTCCTCACCAGCATGCCCAGCAGGAATGCTTTGGTGCTTTCCTCAAGGCTGTAGCCTTGTGGATTTTGTCTGAATTCAGACTGTTCCTTGCCTTGTGGATTTTGTCTGAATTCAGACTGTTCCTTGCTAATGCAGGGACAGTTTTATGTGATATTTGCTCCTGAAGCTGATGTGAATTCAGATTGTTTCAGATTGTTCTTTGCTAATGCAGGGACTGTTTTGTGTGAAATTTGCACCTGAAGCTGATGTGAATTCAGACTGTTCTTTGCTAATGCAGGGACAGTTTTAGGTGATATTTGCACCTGAGGCTGATGTGAATTCAGACTGTTCTTTGCTCAAAACCACAGCAAAAAAATGAAAGACAAAAACCCCAAGCATTTCATGTTTGTGCAAAACTCCCACAATGTCTGACTCTTGCTGTTCTTGGTTTCATAATCAATCAGATGGACACCCTGAGATTTCTTTTGCGGAAATAAATTAATTTGTGTGTTATGAATGCAAGGAAATTATATCTTTAAAATTGACTCTAAATTTAAAAAAGCATTTGTTAGAAGAGGAACAAACAGTGCCACCTTGTATAGTAGAACATTTGGATTTTTGGGTTCTTCTGGGTGCTGTCAGCATTTTCCTTCAGCTAGGATCTCTTTATAGGTGCTGTGTAATACAGGTTGTTTTCCTGATATATAAAATGTACAGGTTTTTTACACAAACAGAGAATGTTTTTTTCCTTCGGAAAGCCAAAGCTCTTAGTTCAGCTGAAGGAGTTTAATTGCTGTCCAGACTTGCTGTGTTAGTACAGCTGCTGAGCTAAGCACCTGAGGGGTTTAATGCAGGAAGGTGATGTTTGCTCAGCACAGAGCACCAGCCTGGGATGGATACATGATTATGGCCTAGTTTAGCTGAGTGTGAGTGTGCAGGTCTGGAGGAAGGGCCTTCCATGCTGCAGTGCCTTCCCTGCTCTTGGTGTGTTTGGAGTCTGACCTGGAGACCCCCAGAGCTGCCCATGCCCTTGGTCCTGCCTTCAGCCAGGGAGGGACCCCCAGAGCTGGGGGGCTGTGTGTGCCAAAATCCCATCCTGGGGGGCTGTGTGTCCCAAATCTTTATCATGGGGGGCTGTGTGTGCCAAATCCTCGTCCTGGGGGGCTGTGTGTGCCAAATCCCAGGCTGGGGGGCTGTGTGTCCCAAATCCCCATCCCAAAATCCCAGGCTGGGGGGCTGTGAATCCCAAAATCCCAGGCTGGGGGGCTGTTCATGCCAAATCCCCATCCTGAATCCCCATCCTGGGGGGCTGTGTGTCAGCTGGCGGGCTGTGTATCCCCAGTCCCCATCCTGGGGGGCTGTGTATCCCAAATCCCCATCCCAAATCCCCATCCTGGGGGGCTGTGTATCCCAAATCTTCATTCTGGGGGGCTGTGTGTCCCAAATCTTCATCCTGGGGGGTTGTGTGTGCCAGATCCCCATCCTGAATTCTGAGGCTGGGGGGCTGTGTGTCCCGAATCCCCATCCTGGAGGGCTGTGTATCCCAAATCCCCAGGATGGGGGGCTGTGTGTCCTGAATCCCCATCCTGGGGGCCTGTGTGTCCCAAACCCTGAGGCTGGCGGGCTGTTCATCCCAAATCCCCATCCTGGGGGGCTGTGTGTTGGCTGGGAGGCTGTGTGTCCTGAATCCCCATCCCAAATCCCCATCCTGGGGGGCTCTGTGCCCCAAATCCCCACACTGGGGGGCTCTGTATCCCCGATCCCCACACTGGGGGGCTGTGTATCCCCAGTCCCTATCCTGGGGGCTCTGTGTCCCCAGCGCTGTCCCTCCCCGGCCGTGTCGCTGTCCTGCCCAGCCCGTCTGAGCAGTGCTGCTGTCCCAGGCCAAGGTGCGGGAGCTGGAGCAGAAATGCCGGACGCAGAGCGAGCAGTTTAAGCTGCTGTCGCGGGAGCTGGAGCGGTTCCGGCAGCAGGCGGGCACCATCGAGCTCCTGGGCACCTCCTCCTCCTCCTCCTCCTCGCTGGCCCCCCCGGGGCCCCCCGGGAAATCCCTGGCACAGCTGATGAACGGCATCGCCACCTCCATCGGCAAAGGTAAGAGCGGGGCTGGGATGGACAGACAGAGCCCTGGGACGGACAGACAGACAGAACACGGAGCCCTGGGATGGACAGACAGACAGAACCCTGGCATGGACAGACAGAGCACTCCTGGGATGGACAGACAGACAGAACCCTGGCATGGACAGACAGAGCAGCCCTGGGATGGACAGACAGACAGAGCACTCCTGGGATAGACAGACAGACAGAGCACAGAGCCCTGGGATGGACAGACAGAGCACAGAGCCCTACTTTATTCCTTTAGCTCTGCCCAGCCTCTGCTCCAGCTCAGCCTCTCCAGACTTCACTGCAAACAAAATTCTCTCTAATCATTGTTGAGTGTAGTGACAGGAGACCTGTTCAGAGTTCAGTTTGCCTGCTCTCCGTGTAAAAACGCCCCTGTCTGCATGCCCAGGCTTTGCTGGGAGCCCTGCCCTGTCCCAGCTCTGCTCTCTTGCTGAAGGAGGAGTTACTGGGGAAGGGAAGCACAGAGACCCCGCACGCTGCATTGGCCGTTGCATTAAAAAACATGTAAATAGAGCTGGGCAGAAAATGCGTATTTTGACAGACTTGAAAATGGCTTGGGCTCAATTTCGTTTGTGCAACAGAAATGATGCACTTCTCCATAAAAATTTGAAAGTAAAACTTTCCAAAGAGAAAAAATAGTCTCAAGAGAAATGGAGGACATAAAGTAATAATAAAACAAAATGATATCTGTATTGATGTTCTTACAGTCCCCAGCACAGCCACCAGTGAGTGTTTACCCAGGATCTGTGCTGAACTTTCACCAGGACATCTCCTGTTGCCAGAGGCAACAGCTCCAGGTGCAGGGCTTTGAAAACCATCCATTATTCATAGGAGAAGGACAAAGACCAGGCAGGAGTTACCTGAGGACACCTAAAGACAGATTCCATGTCAATCACACGTTTTATTGTGTTATTCCATATCAGTCACATGTTAGATTGTGTGTTATTCCATGTGAATCAATCACACATTGGATTGTGTGTTATTCCATGTCAGTCACGTTAGATTGTGTTATTCCATGTCAATCACAGGTTAAATTGTGTGCTATTCCATGTCAGTCACAGGTTAAATTGTGTGTTATTCCATGTGAATCACAGGTTAAATTGTGTGTTATTCCATGTGAATCACAGATTTAACTGTGTGTTATTCCATGTGAATCACACATTATATTGTGTGTTATTCCATGTCAATCACAGGTTAAATTGTGTGCTATTCCATGTCAATATCAGGTTTAATTGCGTGTTATTCCATGTGAATCGCACAACAATTAATTTAAAAGGAGAGGTAATTAGGCATTGAGCTGTCCTTCAGGCAGCAGTGGAGGCCCAGCCTGCATCACTGAGATTGATTTAATGAAAAATGGAAATCAGCTGAACATCTCTTAGTGCTCAGTCAGACTCTCCAAGCTAATTTATTCTTATTCTTGTGCTAATGGAAAAACCTTTTTAAAACCTTCCAAAGGTGCCAAACTGAGCTCTCCAGTAACCCTTGAGTAAAACCACAGCAAGCACAGCTGGGTCTGCACCCAGGGCATTCCAAGGCCTTCCTCCCTGAACCTTCTCTCCAAACCCATTGATTTTTGTGGGATTTGGAATCCAGGGCCTGCAGCTCTCGTGTCTGACCAGCAGAACTGCCTGGACAGCACTGATCCTCCCTGTGAACGCACTTTATTGACAACAATAAAGTCATGTTTGAGCCAGGGGCAGGATTTCTGATTGCTGAAATCAGCCCTTCCTCAGGAATGATGGCAGAGTACAGCAAGTCCTTCAAACCAGAAGTGAAATTATTTTTATTATGTGTGGGGAAGAAAGAACACAAGAGGGGACACAGGGAGAGCTTTAAAGCAAAGCAAATGATGGAAATGAGATCAGTTTATGAGCAGCTGCTTTGCCTTAATTGGTGATGTCTGAATGTATCAGGAAATGAAATAAACCCAGCCAGGATGGATTAGAGCATAAAAAGTTCACTTTAAACCTACAGTAATGTCACAATCAGATATAGAAGCCTTAAGATTTATTATTCATCAGTTAAGAGGCTCATTTAAATGGTCTTTCTAGATAATTTAGGTAGTCCATATGGAATCTGCAAGTGCAATAAATAAAATGGAGAATGTAATTGTAATGCAAGCATGGACAGATTTCATTCTCCTGAAACATTTAAATTATATTTGGTGCTCTTCCTTTTTCTTTGATAGGGTGTTCTTCAGACTTCCTTAACAAACAGTTGTCAGTCAGGAAAATAAAGGCCATTTTAAGCACATATAGATTTAAAAAGACTTCATGGACAAAATTCCTGTGGCTTTATGGGGTTCTTCTCTAGTATTTAAAGGGCACAGAGATCTGCTCTTCCCTCTTGCTGTTGGATGTTCAGTGTCTCTGCTGGGCAGGGAGGGGTCTGTGTGCAGTTATTCCTTGTGAATCCCACATTGCACTGTGTGCTATCCATGTGAATCACAGGTTGTGTGTTATTCCATGTCAGTCGCAGGTTAAATTGTGTGTTATTCCATGTGAATCACAGGTTGTGTGTTATTCCATGTCAGTCACAGGTTAAATTGTGTGTTATTCCACGTGAATCACAGGTTAAATTGTGTGCTATTCCATGTGAATCACAGGTTAAATTGTGTGCTATTCCATGTGAATCAATCACACATTGGATTGTGTGCTATTCCATGTCAATCACAGGTTAAATTGTGTGCTATTCCATGTGAATCAATCCTTCCATCCCCTTGGTATTCCCGGGGTTCCTGATAACGTGTGTTCCTGTGCTGGTTGTTACCCTGTATGGCTGCAGAGTAGGGGCTGCACGGCCCTAGAACCTTCCCAGACCCTTCCTAGAACCTTCCTCCACATTCTGTACCCAGTGCCAGCAATTTGAAAACAAAGCCTGGAGGGTGCAGGAGGTCTGAGACCAACCAGAGGCTTCCTGTGAGTGAATAATCACAGTTGGCCCAATTATTTATGGCTTGGCACTGGCAGGCTGGGATGGCAAACACATTAACAGCAAACAGAAGGAGCTGAATTGGCTAAAGGCTCCTGAACAGGGAGGACTTCCCTGTTGTAGACGTGAGGAAGGTTCCAAGAATAAAAAATGTGCCCTTTTCCAGCCTGGGGATTGCTCTAAGTGGGGCTGGTTGTAATTAATCTTTTGTGTGGTGAGTTGTATATTTCCCTGCTGTCAATGTGCTGAAGCTGGCCCGCTGCAAATTACAGTGATGCAGAGAAAATTAATCACATTGGGCTAATGAGCACAGCAGAAAACCCTCTGATGGTATTCTTGGAGCTTTTTCTCCTCTGCAGTGAGAACAAAGAGGTTCCTCTGATAATTCCTGGTGACCTGGACTGGGAATCTGGAAATTCAGTAAAAACGTTGCTGCCCAGACTTGTGGCAGAACAGGAGAGGAAATGCTGAACCTACACATACTCAGGGCTGAGTAATTAGAGCACAGGCTCATTATGTTGATGAGAGGCAGGATGCCCTCTGCACATGTGAACTGTCAGCAGCAGCTCGCTGTGCCCTGCTGCAGCTCCTGCACAAATCCAGCTCGGGTTTCAACTCCTGCTAAACCAACCATCCAAGGGAAAATGTGCAAATGGCTTTTACTCAGCTTCATTGGCCTCTCTGGCAGCCTGGACCAGACCACCTTGTTCCTTTGGCTTCTCTCACCTCTGGTTTCCACCTGAGTCAGGAGTAGAGAAAAGAGTTCAGCTTCTTGTGAGCCTATTCCATGTGCAGTACAGTCTCTGTTTGCCTTTCCTCTTTTTAAAAAGCACAGTAAAATATTCCAGAAGGATTTTTGGAGATGTTTCCATCTGCACAGTGTGAGTTTCCATGTTTTAGGAGCTGGAGGGATGGCCCTGGGATCAGATCAGTGTGGATTGGTGCTGGTGTCAGGGAGGAGCTCCCAGGAAGCACCAGGCAGGTGCTGCTGGCACTCCCTGCCTGCCAAAAGCCAAACAACTTCATTGCAGAATGAGCACCCTGCCAGCTGCACCCTTAGCATTCCAGGCTCTTTTTTAGGAGAGAAGTGCATGGCTTGCTTCTGATTTCCAGGTTAGGACAGAGTCCCAGAGAAGCACAGGCTCCAGCAGTGCTGGGCGTGTTACACAGCATCCCTCAGCCTCCCCAGGCACACCAAGGACAGAGGTGGATTATTTCACTGGGGAAGCTTCACCTCTGGGTTCTTTGGATGGAGGTGCCTCCACTTGGTGTGTTATTTGTTCCATGCAGTTGATTTCAGCAGTGTAGCAGCCTGGGAGCTGCCTTGCTCTGCAGTGTGCCCAGCGCAGCCTGCCCGGTGGCTCCTGCCAGGAGGGGCCAGTGAGCCGCTGCTGTGCTGGGCACTGCCCTGATCTGTGTGCTCTGCCCCGCCAGGCCACGAGAGCCCCTCCGGGAGCCGCTGTGTGATCTCAGAGTTCATCAGGCCCCTGCAGGTCTCTGGGGAGAAGCCAGAGCAGCTGTCTGTCAAACCCACCTTCCTGTCCAAGTCACGATCCGGCGCCCCAAGATGCAGATTTGATTCAGACGTGAGTCCTTTGGAATTTTTGTATGGTGGGAATTCCGTGGGCATATCTGAGGATTATCCAGGGGAAGTATTTGTGTATATTTGTGTAGCAGCATTATTGAAAAGTGGAGACATTCACTGCTTTTTGAAGAGGGCACAGAAAAAGCAGCTTAGCAAGGAGACTTAGGGAAGCAGAACTAACAGCAGGGAACAGGAGAAGCAAACGTCAAATTTAATTCCCCTTTTCTATTATTTTTGAGTTATCTCTGGCTGAGAATGCCAAGCCCTCTTTTGCAGAGCTGAACGTTTTGTGCCTTCTGGAGTGTAATTATGTGATCCACTCTCACATTATGCAAGCACACAGAAATTAAGCTCCATTCCCCTTTAGAGATACCCAGACCCAAGGGAGGGTGTGTGAAGAAAATCTAAAAAATGAAACATAATGCTGGGAAGTCTGAAATCAATCAGTCAATCAATAAACCAATAAATCAGTGATACTCTGCAATGGCCCTGGTTGTTCCTGTCAAAAAACCTTCTGGAATGACCACTCCTGGCTGTGTGCTCAGTGAGGAGCCCATGTAAAGGTACCAGGGGGGAAATCCTGGCAGATTTTCCTGGATCCCCCTGTGCTGCATGGGCTCCTGGTGCTGGAGCTGCCTGCTGGGCTAAAGCACCCTCAGGAGACAGCTCAGAGGGAAATTCTCTGCACTGGGAATTTTCCTGGAGTGCTCCTGGCAGGGACCAGCTCAGACCTGGAAGCTGCTGCTCAGTGTTCACTCTGGCCGGGTTGTAAAATTTTGCTCTGTTTTTGGACAGTTTATTTCATTTGATCCCGCTGTTAATCCAGTATTTCTGCCTTAATTAAAGCTCTCTCAAGCTCAGGCATAAAGTTGGTCATTTTTTCTGAAATGACTCACAGCAAACTGTACAGTAAGTGGAAGGAAGTTCATCCCTCACTTTAGAACCTCTGCTAGCTCAAAGCACAGCTGAAATTATTGATTTACCAGTGAGAGACCTCGTGCAGAGCTGAAACAGGCAGAGTCTGTGTTGATTCAACACCACAATTAAATCTCCAGGCTTTGTGGAGCAGATTTGCAATAGAATAAATGTGTGGCTGTGCAGGATTGGATTCAATGGGATGTGAAATTCGGAAGAAAATATGTTCTTTCCTTCAGTTAGTGGAAAGGGTGGTGTTCAAGAGATGCTGATGCTGTGGGGTGGGTTGGGTTGGGTTGGGTGGGATTGGGTTGGGTTGGGTTGGACTGGATTGGGTTGGACTGGGTTGGGCAGGGGTATATGTTGTGTGATATTTGTGGTTTCCAGGTGTTTGGAGGTTGACACTTGCACCAGTTCTAAACTCAGCATTTGTTTTAAGTACTCAGTCACTGGATTCTGCTCTTCTAACTAAAATTAACCAGTTGTGCTCCATGTTAGAATTTTACTTTTTTTCCTTGATATTGCGTGTTCACTGATTGATATCACCTGCCAGGAAAACTATTAATTCTTCTTTTTTTTGTAACCACATTATCTATTTTCTCCTCCCCACCACAGATGGATAATGATCAGAATTCCAATACCTCAAAGCAGAGATATTCTGGGAAAGTCCATCTTTGCATTGCCCGTTACAGGTAAAGCCCCATCTCCTGACAGACACCACACTCAGCTGTAACATTCAACAGCAGCTTTGGCTCCCCCCATTCATACACTGAATTATTGCATGGAAAGGGTGCTCTGGAGAGCC
Source organism: Sphenopsis melanotis (assembly GCA_035221435.1). Classification (NCBI taxonomy): domain Eukaryota; kingdom Metazoa; phylum Chordata; class Aves; order Passeriformes; family Thraupidae; genus Sphenopsis; species Sphenopsis melanotis. The sequence continues at coordinate 13,828,304 of JAWMRF010000048.1, read as the reverse complement.
TGTGCTGCTGGCAGTGCTGCAGAGCCTGTCCCAGCTTTGGCTCCCCCTCATTCATACAATACACTGAATTATTGCATGGAATTATTACATGCAGAGCAGAGCCTGTCCCTGTGCCCCCGCTGGCAGAGGGAGCTGAGCTCTCCCACCCCCCTGCATCCCTCCAGTGTCTAAATCAGATTAAATAAATGGGCACCTCCTGCTCTAGAGAGGAGTCTCAATCTCCTCTTTTCAATTACTTCTTCAGGCAAGAGGAGATTTGAAGTCCATCACTGCTTTGCACATTAAAATTTCAGGCATGAAGGACTGTCATGATAAAAATTTCAGTGGCTAGCAGTTTCTTTCAGGATGGATATAGATTTAAATACTTCACAAGTACTTTTTGTCTCTCAGAAGCTTCTCTTAGATGTAGCTCACTGGTTTTGTCTTCTTTTACCTTGCCTCTGTAGAAGTTTAATGAACTTGTGTGAAAAGAACAGAAAGTTGGATATGGTGACTGGAAAAGACCTCCACAACTGAGTTTGCTTTAATTCACTCTAGAAATTTTAATTCACTCTAGAAAATAAAGATAATTTTGGCCAGTGTTTTTCAAGAGCCCTAAGTGAGAAGTGTCTAAGTGCATCCTGCAGGAAGGGATGTGGGTTTAGGGACAGAGGCACCTCCCAGGCACAGACCGACCCAGACCCACTCAGGAGGAGCCTCAGGAGGGATGCAAAGGCTCTGCCTGGGGGAGCAGCCCTCGGGGGAGCTGCAGCCCTGTGCTGGGCAGCACTGTCAGCCCTGTGCTGAGCAGCTCTGTGCATTCCTGTGCTGAGCAGCTCTGTCAGCCCTGTGCTGGGCAGCACTGCCAGCCCTGTGCTGAGCAGCTCTGAGCATTCCTGTGCTGAGCAGCTCTGAGCATTCCTGTGCTGAGCAGCTCTGAGCATCCCTGTGCTGAGCAGCTCTGTGCATTCCTGTGCTGAGCAGCCCTGTGCTGAGCAGCTCTGTGCATTCCTGTGCTGAGCAGCTCTGTGCTGAGCAGCACTCTGCCTGTCCCCACAGCTACAACCCCTTCGATGGACCCAACGAGAACCCCGAGGCCGAGCTGCCTCTCACGGCAGGAAAGTACCTCTATGTGTACGGGGACATGGACGAGGATGGCTTCTATGAAGGTACTTCTTACTGAACCCCTGAACTCCTGCTAATTCATGCAGATTGAAATCAGCTCCTCTGTCAAGCGCGCTCCAAATTCTCTCCTTCCTCTGCTCCGAAATCGGTGGCTAAATTTGGCTTTATCGTCGTGGTGTTAATTAAAAGAGTTTCTGCACCAGCAAAGCCGCTCCTTGCAGGCTGAGCTAATTATAAAATATTTTATAGTGTCAGCTTTTCCTACTGGCAAGATTGAAGTTGACAAAAAAGCTTACTGGCAGTTCTGGTATTTCCCTTAATAAGCCTTTCTGCTCCCAAGCCGGGGATGTTGTTTATGCACTGTCACTCATCCCCTGCCCCTTATCCTGGCCACTCTCAGGGCACTGCCATGGACGAGCTGTTCTCCTGTCGGAACTCAGGACATCCGTCTGTCTGTCCTGGACTGCCCAAACCCCTGCCAGGGGGCTCAGAGACCCTGGCACAGAGCCCAAGACCCCTGTGCCTTTGATTATGACCCGTGGAGCAAATTACCAACCTTATATGAAGAATTACAAGCCACGACAGTTTAAGTAGAATGATAGTGAATTTATCACAGGGTGAAAAATAGATTTTTGGGGTTTTTAGAATGGGGGTTCAGGG